>PVKV010000301.1:125856-322711 GCA_004027835.1 Alouatta palliata
ATCACGAGGTCAAGAGATCGAGACCATCCTGGTCAACACGGTGAAACCCCGTCTCTACTAAAAATACAAAAATTAGCTGGGCATGGTGGCACGTGCCTGTAGTCCCAGCTACTCGGGAGGCTGAGGCAGGAGAATTGCTTGAACCCAGGAGGTGGAGGTTGCGGTGAGCCGAGATCGCGCCATTGCACTCCAGCCTGGGCAACAAGAGCGAAACTCCGTCTCAAAAAAAAAAAAAAAATAGTAAGTCTAGCCCAGGTGCCCTAGCTCATGCCTGTAATCCCAGCACTTTGGGAGGCCGAGGTGGGTGAATCACAAGGTCTGGAGTATGAGACCAGCCTGACCAATATGGTGAAACCTCGTCTCTACTAAATATACAAAAATTAGCCAGGCGTGGTGGTGTGTGGCTGTAATCCCAGCTACTTGGGAGGCTGAGGCAGGATAATCCCTTGAACCCAGGAGATGGAGGTTGCAGTGAGCCGAGATCCTGCCCCTGCAGTCCATCCTGCTTGTCAGAGTGAGACCCTATCTCAAAAAAAAAAAAAAAAAAGAATACAATGGACTATGCACCTTCTTTAGGTAAATGTTACTAGGGCTTAAGGACTGTCAAACTCCCATCTGAAAACCTCTATTCTTTGTGTTCTCCTAAGACAGGGGTGAGTTATGTGCAGGGATCACCTGTTGGGAAGGATTAGAGTTGGGCCTGAGGTAGAGAGACAAAGGGTCTGAAGTAAGAGGGTCTCCACAGTCTCCCCATTGATTAGCAAGGCAAAGGCAGCACCGTGTAGAATACTCTGAAGCACTCTGGGCAGCAAGAAAGACTGTTGATCTCATTAATCTATTGATTCACTCATCCATTTATTCTTCAACATACTTCTCACTGAAACTACTTAATGTATCTACCCCTTTATTCAGGATTTAGATTGTTTTTGACAATAAATTCAAATAATGACTCTCCTGCCACACTACCCTAAGATTAAACACTATTGCCAATTCAAGGAAAAAACCCAGACTCTCAGAAAAAGATTGAAAGTTGAAAAAAACAATTCTTTTGTTTAGAAAATACAGCTTTCCTTTGTAGGCTGACACAACTCAAAGTCTACAGTAATTAATCAGCAAATAAAGTTGTATATAGGCGAAGTATTTCTATTTTGAACTTTGATAGTTACCTATATTTAAAAGGTGTAACTCTCCTTATAAAGGTGTCTATAAGTATGCCATTTCCAGCTAAGGTAGTGAGTACATTAGAAAGGAAATGTGTATAAAATTATTATAATTTACTTGCTTTAAAAGTGCAAATTTGGAGAATACAGCAAATGAGTAGTTAGTTCTCTTAATAGATGAGTGTGCTGTAAAGACCAACATGCACTTAAGGTTTCCTGCAGTTCTTACTAAGATCACTGCCATTCCCTTGATTAAACTACCTTGAAGCACATAATACATTCATCACTATAGAAATGAACACTGAACTATGCAGGGAAACAAGAAGATAAAATATAAGAAACTGTCAAAAGAAAGCAGTTCTAACTGCCACCACGCTTTAGAAAGCATGAAAGAGTGATCCCTTTTTTAAGCAGCTGCTTCTTACTTTTATTATTTTTCTCAGCTTACATGTTTCAGCAAACTAGGCATTGAAGAATTTTATACTTTTTTTTTTTTTTTTTTTTCCTAGATGGAGTCTTGATCTGTCTCCCAGGCTGGAGTGCAGTGGTGCGATCTTGGTTCACTGCAACCCACGCCTCACTGGTTCAAGCAATTCTTTGCCTCAGCCTCCTGAGTAGCTGGGATTACAGGTGCCTGCCACCACATCTTGCTAATTTTTGTGTTTTTAGTAGAGACTGAGTTTCATCATCTTGGCCAGGCTGTTCTTGAACTCCTGATCTCGGCCTCTCAAAATGCTGGGATTACAGATGTGAGCCACCGTGCCTGGCCAGAATTTCATACTTTTAAAAATATATCATGAACAGAGAGGTTAAAGAAATTCTGAACAATATAGAGGAGATTGTCAAAGATAAAGAATATGAGACTTGACATGGTTATTCATATTTCTTGATTTTATTTTATTTCGTTTTCTATCCTTTTACATAGGAGTAGAATTTGGTCAGAAATAAACTACCTGACCTGGAGAGATGGGACTGCTTAGGCTAAATTTTGTAACATCTCTAATTAAGAATAATATATCTTGTGTTCTCATTGTTCAACACCTGCCTATGAGTGAGAATATAGCATGGGGAGAAATAACAGATACAGGTGATGGGGAGGAAGGCAGCAAATCACACTGCCATGTGTGTACCTATGTAACAATCTTGCATGTTCTTCACATGTACCCCCAAACCTAAAATGCAATAAAAAGTATATATACTAAAAAAAAAAAAAGAATAATATATCTGTGAAACATCAGATACCAGCTGGTGTTAAAATTGAAGGTATAATTTCAATGTGAATGACATTTGTGGGTTTTTAGGCCTGAGCTCCTTCCCAACTTCCTTTCATTTTTCTTTTCTCCCAGATTCCCAATACTTTTCTTTTTCTTCTTTTTCTTTTCTTTTTCTTTTCTTTCTTTTTTTTTTTTTTTTGAGACAGAGTCTCCCTCTGTCGCCAGGCTGCAGTGCAATGGCATGATCTTGGCTCACTGCAATCTCCCCCTCCCTGGTTCAAGGGATTCTCCTGCCTCAGCCTCCTGAGTAGCTGGGACTACAGGCACATACCACCATGCCTAGCTAATTTTTGTATTTTTAGTAGTGACGGGGTTTCACCATATTGGCTAGGCTGGTCTCAATCTCTTGACCTCATGATCTGCCCACCTCAGTCTCCCAAGGTGCTGGGATTGCAGGCATGAGCCACCACGCCCAGCTCCCCATTGTTAAATTGGTTTCAAACTGTTAGCTTTTGCCCCGATATAATCAAATTTTCAATCACCTCCTATTCTTATCCTATAAATGACATCCTTTGGTATTTCTTTCCTTGTTTTCAAATTACGCTATTGATTTCTCAACCTTCTTTCACTGCTTCTTTAGAATATATTTCACTTGTGGTCTTGCTGGAATGGTCATTCTTTGTATTTTGTTCTCCATGACAACAAGCTTGAGCATTTAGCTGTGCTGGGCCAGTGATCACATTGCACCCCTTTGGAAGAGTGATTGATTGAAACATGAGCAAAAGGACTCAGGCAGGTCACTGAGAATGGACCTATGGACTTTCCTGATGGAAATGGTGGGGAATACTGTCTTCATCTTGGATCATTAGCTGTTAGCATACAGGGTTATGATTTCTAAGAGTTATCTTTCTCGATGTGGCAAAAAACTTATCTGCAGCAGGAATTTAAAAACCTGTAAGAAAAGAGAAGTGCAGACAAGCAAAACTGATAAAGGCGGAGCCGTGATGATATTGTTTCATTTTGATTCTATTGCTCCCTGAGACAAACATCTTTGTTACATGAACTAATCATTACTTTTTCTTTTAAGTTAGTTTTAATTGGGCTTCTGTAGTGCATATGTGTGACTGAGTTAACCAAACCAAAGCATCTATATTGCTAATCAAACAACTTAGCTGTAGTATTTGTAGAAATGTAAATTTATAGATAATAATGATATGTATACAGTATATGTAAATATTTATTATGATGATAATTTATAATATACTTGTTTAATTTGCATAATGTGCAGTTTCAGAATTAACATTTCAGAAATTTAACATTCTTGGAAATTTTATGGTTATTTTTATATTCTTTAATAATTATTCTTTGAGTTATTAAACACTAATATTAGCTAATTTAGTTATCTTTTAACAACCACACAGCTAATAAATATTGAAGATGGACTTGAACTCAGATGTCTCAATGCTTGTTTTAGGACTCTTCCTTGATACGAAACATCTCCTTCCTTTCAGTTACTCCTTTTCTATCCTGACATTTTTCAAACTCTAGGCCACTCTTCTTTCACTGATACGCTGGTTGTTCAGCAATGGAGACTCATGATTCTTTTATGTTCCCAATCCTCCTTTACAACTTGCCCCACATGTACACACACATTGTTCTATGTAGAATCACCTCTGCTGTAGAAAGTGAGAATGAACAGGGAGGATGGTGAAAATGCAGAACTCGCAATGACAGTCATCCCAACTTAAGGCATCCTGTATGTGCAACTTATACTTGATTTACAGATATTGAACAAATTTAAAGAGTGGAATTTTATAGAGAGTTATATTCTCATATGAAGCCTTGCTCTTTCCACATAGAGCCCAGGGCATTTTGTTAGTAAATTTTAAAAAAATTAATTATACATAACCAAAAACCAACTTCTTTTCAGAAGACATAGGTTATTCAAAGATGGATGGAGTCTGAAAATACCTACCTCATCTATATGTTTTTTTCTGCTGCTTCAAAACTCATGCCAAAATTTAGAGAATGTTTTACTTTCACTGATAACACAAAGAGGAAGATGTATTTCTTGGCATCAAAGTTTGTGAAACATAGAAAACCTGATGGAAGGCGAGCAGAGACACAGAATGAGAGTTGAATCCAAACGAAATGTCAGAAAGCATTCTTATCAACTTAGTTTCTAGTGTAAAATATCAGAGTAGGTATTTTAGTCAGGTTCCCCCCACCAAAAAAATAAAAATAAACCAAGAGGGTACACAGGAAGACATATTTACAGGAAGAGGTTTTGTTTTTTGAGGGATTTGCTCAGACAATTATGGAAGCTGAGAAGTTGCAAGATGTACTCTCTAGAGACAGAGGCCCAGAAAAGCCAGCAGTACAGTTTCAGTACAAACCAAAATGCTTGAGAAGCAGAGGATCCAATGGTAAAAGTCCCCAGCTGAGTCTGAGGGCTTGAGAACATGGATGTTTTGAAGCTCAAGCAAAAGCAAATTTGCACTTTCTTGATCTTTTTGTTCTATTCTCTCCTCTAAGGATTGGATGATACTCAAGAACTGGTGAGGGCAATCTTCTTTATCAGCCTACAGATTCAGATGTGAATCTCTTATGGAAACACCTTCACAGATACACTCAGAGGTAATTTGTTACTATCTGAACATCCCTTAGGTGAGGCAAGTTGACACATAAAATTAACAATCTCAGCAGGTTTTAACATTGATAATAGGTTCCTGTAGCAAGGGAATGTATTCTGCCATTGACTTTCATTTGCTTTTTCATCTCACATCTAGAATATTCTTCTGGAAGCTATCAGATAAAGCTCCTCAGACTTTCTGCAATAGAAAGTATTCTTGATATAGAGCCCTGGCTGGTTTGCTTTGAAATTCATTTCAGCACCTCTGCCAAAGCATTTTCTCCCACAAGCTGATCCCTGTGGATGGCTGAGTGTGACAGAGAGACTAAGATCCTAGGAAGCATGGGATCCTTTTGTCAGCTGACTTGGGCTCAAAAAAATTTTTGGAATATTCAGTGAATAGTCCTTAGACTGCATGGTAGTCCAGGATGGGTCCAGCCAATTTTCTTTTTTTCAGTGGGACAAATTTGCTTTAATGGTTCTTCCAGATCCCCTCTATTTATTTATTTTTCACAGTTATTTTCATAATAAAACCCACACACATTATTTTTTATTTTTATTTTTTGAGACAGAGTCTCGCTCTGTCATCCAGGCTGGAGTACAGTGGTGTGATCTCAGTTCACTGCAACCTCTGCCTCCCCAGCTCAAATGATTTTCCTGTCTCAGATTCCCAAGTAGCTGGGATTACAGGTGTGCAGCCTAATTTTGTATTTTTAGTACGGAGGGGTTTTCTCCATGGTGGCCGGGCTGGTCTTAAACTCCTGATCTCAGGTGGTCCACCAGACTTGGCCTGCCAAAGTGCTGGACTTACCAGCGTGAGCCACTACACTCCTGGCCACCCACACACATTTAATCCCATATTAGCATTTGCTCCTAAGAGAACCTGGATTAATGTAGGTACATGCACTGGGTGCCCAGGAAATATTTGCTCCTGATTTTAGTATGACCAAAAATGACAAGATAGAGTTCATCATGTATTTAGTTTCGGAGTGTTGAAGGAAGAGTCATTTACGTTTTTGATTGTGGCCTCTAATCTTTAATATTCTTAGTGAATTGTGTTTTGTTCCTTATTTTGAAGGGAAATACATTATTTTATATGCTTTAATACATAAAGACTAGTTTATCACATTACTTTTCATAATATAAATGTCAAGATGTATATTTATTTCCTTGAAAAAACTATAAGTGCATGGGTTTTAATTTTGTTTTAAAGACATGTTAGCAGTTCTCATGCTGGCAAAAATGTTGCTTACACTTAATGCCAGCATTTGAAAACACTTTCATTATTAAAGATTTCTCTGCTTATTGAAAATTTTACAATGAAGACTAAAGCAAGCATTATAGCTTTGCGCAGTGGCAGTATCGTAGCCAGTGAGGTTTATCCAAGGCGCGATTATTGCTAATTGAAAACTTTTCCCAATACCCCGCCATGACGACTTGAAATATAGTCGGCATTGGCAATTTTTGACAGTCTCTACGGAGACTGAATTATAAAAATAAATAAATAAATAAATAAAGCAAGCATTATAAATATATAAGTTAAAAAGCCATATTATTTAAATGTAATTCATATGAGAATATAGCAGTTAATAAAGAACTGGTATTCTCTTTTAAAATTGATAACACATGACATTCCTTCATATGTTACCATTTTAGCCTCATAGACATGTTGAATCAGAATGATGTGATGAAATTTACACACCAGACCAAAACTTCAAATATTCTGCTGATTTTCCTCAGAATGTAAGAAACACATTTCTTTTCTTTTTCTTGGTCATTTTTCCTTTTTTTCTCCTGTCTTCATGGGTTTTCATCACAATGAAAAGTCAATTTCCTTAAGCAAAAACTGTTCACAGCTTTGTGGGCACATAACATATACACTACAGTAGAAATAGCTGAAGGCCAATGTGCTAACAAAGCTTGCTGCAAAAGCTCAGTGTTTTGGTTGATGGGATGGTATCTGATAAAGTTAAAAAAAATCAATATTAATGACTTTAGCCAATATTAGCTGAAGTCACAAGTGTCTTATACTAGAGACAATAAAAGTATGCCTGTTAGTTTTATATGTCTTCTTTATCCCATTTGTCAAAAGCTACATATTTTCCTTTTTGAGGTAGGCAGTAACAATCCTTTTCTTCAATACAGTTGAGAACAAGTTAATCAGGGTTAGAGCACATGAAATAATATATAATGGGGCAAGATGATGGGTCTTCATCTCCTTCCTCTACTCAAAATATTGCTGCAAACAAACATAAAGACCAGTGAAGCTTGGTCAAGCCACACTTCACAAAGCATTGAATGTATATTTTGAACATACTTGACTGCAAATAAACAGTACAAAATAAGTTCCTGTAAGATTAACTAATGTCATTTCTTGGTGAGGATGGAAACACTTCATGGGGATCTTTAAAATGACTCTTGACCCTGGAAAATAATTCTAATAGGATAGCAAAGCAGTCTCCCAAGGAGGCTACCATGTACCTCTGTGGCTCAAATGGCCCCTTTTGACTACACTCAAAAAGGTCTCATGGTTCCTTGGAGTTAATTAAAGCTATTTAAACCAGATAATTTTCTTCTTCCAAGATTTTGGATATTTCCTTTCAGAAATATAAAGAGTTAATTCTAGCTGCAATTTCTCACGGGCACTTTACTCTGGGCTTTGTAGGCCTTCTGTGATGAAGGTGCCTTCCTAATTGTTCACAGCAAATCTCATGACAGCCTTTATGGAGCTTCTGTCTGAGCAATAAAATCCTCCTTGTTTCTAAAGAGCCACTGTTTAATTTCAGGCAGTTCCCATGGAAAGTGGGATACATTTCCACAAATGTGGGAGGTTGGTAATGAACACTTTTATTACCCACATAATCAGATCTCTCTTTCTCATCATGGCCTCATGTTTGCCTACCCCAGGTTGAAGCTACCCAGGCCCTACACGCACTCCCTCAATTCTGTTAAATAATAAAGCTGCCTAACCAAGCTATAGACAGTGTTGCTCACCTGCGACATAAAAATGTTGTACTCTCAAATGAAGTTTCCCCTTTGCTTTAACGGGATACTAAGTATCCAAGTAAGTTATTATTATTATTATTATTATTTTAGACAGACTGTTCCTGTTTCACTGGCTGGAGTACAGTGGCACAATCTTGGCTCAGTGCAACCTCTGCCTCCTGATTAAAGCAATTCTCATACCTCAGACTCCTCAATAGCTGGCACTACACGTGCACACCACCACAGCCAGCTAATTTTCATATTTTTAGTAAAGGCAGCATTTCAATATGTTGCCCAGGCTGATCTGGAACTCCTGGCCTCAAGCAATCCCCCTGCCTTGACCTCTCAAATCATTGGAATTACAGGCATGAACCACGGCACCCAGCCAGCGTCTAAGTTCTTTACATTTCCTTGTTACTTGTCTCCACTTCCAGAAGTACAAGATAAAATTCACCATACTCGCTAATTAAAACTCTTATTCAGCCTGACTCTGACAAACCTCGTTAAACAAGAAAAAGTGTTGTTTGGATTCCTGTAAAAACAAACAAAAAATGCTTATATCCTGGCAAGTCAGTGGTATGAGGAATAGAAAGCTTACTTTTAATTCTCATTCATTTTTTTCTAACCTTCAATCATTTACTTATTGCCTCTTACCTTGACATTTACCTCTATGTGACTTACTTTTTCATTCAGCTGTAAACATTTGCACAGCAACGCTTCCCATCCTACTCAGAGCAAATGTCTATTCCCTTCCCCACTTCTCCTTGTCACCTTTTAGGAAAAGTCTCTCAGGGAAACCTCTCCAACCAATATAAGTCTGAAAATTCGAGAATATGCTTAGTAATGAATGGCTACATTTCCATGTGTTTTAATTTTTAATTAAATTTTTTTTTTAGTTTCAGAGAAGCAAACGTGAGCAATATTTAAGTTGTTTCCACCTAAAAGTATTTTGAGATTGTTATATCTGCACATTTTCTGCACAATGGCTGTAGCTACTGATCAGTGAGTGATGAGATTCTTCTAAGTTCCTTTTTCAGCTATTGCCTTTTCTTTCATAACATGCGCTTCTCCTCCTCTTCTTTCTCTTCACTTTTTTTCTTTTTACCTCTTACTTGTTCCAGAGAAAAATCTCAGATCTTTTCCATCCCTTGTTAATTACATTTTCTGTCAACACTACGCTGACGACTCCAAACATAGCGCTTTAACTCAAGAGGCCATCAATAATGTGTAGTCTCCTTATGTTCAGGACAAAAAGGAGAAGATTGGCCAAGCCCTTTATGCTGTGGAGTGGGAGTAGTTTGATGAAATACAGGAGAATGACTTGATTGCAGATGTGGTTGATAAAGTTGGACTAAAGACATTGATATTGTCAGGCAAGAGAGCCATGGGTCAAGGTAGACGCAAAAATCAAGGTTTCAGGTACAAAAATTAGAGGTAGTGCTGTGATAGCAAATGGGGTAGCAATGATGATGGGTATGATAGGCAGAATTCTAAGATGACCTCAAGAGTTCCACTCCTCTGGTGTACACATCTTGTTTAATTCTCTGAACTTGGAACATAATGGATTTTACTTGCGTGAGTGATCTGATTTAGGCTATACTATATGACAAGGTTGACTGTGAGATAGGGAGATGATCCAGGCCTAATCACATGTCCTTTTAAAGCATAGAGTTTCCTCTTGCTGGTTGCAGAAAGAACATCGGAGACTGAAAGAAGACTCTTTATGCATTCTTGCTGGCTTGGAGATTATGAAGACCACAAGACCACAGGCAAGAAATGTAGGTAACCTCTAGCGACTGAGAGCAGCACTTGGTTGACAGCAAACATGGCGATGAGGAATGGTCCCATAATTGCAAGGAGCTAGATTCTGCCTACAAGACTGAATTTGGAAACACACATATCCATGTAGCTTAACAATGAGAATTCAGCTAGCTGACATTTCGATTTCAGTTTTATGATACTCTGAACACACAAGCCAAACTGTGCTGAAATTATAATCTGGAAGTATGAGCTAAAATGGCTATTGTTTTAAGGTGCTAAGTTTCTGGTAATTTTTTTGCAACAATAGAAAACTAATATACATAAACCAGAAAATGATAATGGCCGACTCTCAAAAGTAGGCTTTTATGTTGTGGTAGCAGTGTCTGTGCAAAGGTAGAATGACACTATTTAAAAACTTGAAAGCAAATTCTATTACTGAGTTTATCTACCTTTTTAAGTCCTTCCTAGAAATTTTTATGTGGCTATAGAGCAAGAATCTTAAACTCAGCGTGTTTGAAGGCTACTTTCATTCTTTCGCTATCCCTCATTGGCTACACTATAACCGGCCTGTGTTTGGTGGAAAAACAGACCACAAAGATACCCACGTCCTTAACCCTGGAACCCCTGGAAGTGTCATGTTCTATGACAAGGGGGAATTAATATTGCAAAAGCATTAGGCTTACTAACCCATTTATCTTAAAGTGAAGTGTGGTTACAGTGTTACTCCAGTGGTACTCTTAAATGGGGAAGGGAGCACATAAGTGTCAGAACCAGAGAGATGGCATTGTGAGAAAGACACCACCTGCCATTTCTGACTTTGAAGATGGAAGGTTGTCATGGGCCAGTGCATTCGTTTGTTTTCATGTTGCTATGAAGAAATATCCAAGACTGGGTAATTTATAAAGTAAAGAGTTTAATTGACTCAGTTTTGCATGGCTGGAAAGGTCTTAGGCAGGAGAGAGAGAAGTGCAGAGTGAAGGGTAAAACTGCCTTATGAAACCATCAGATTTTGTGGGAAACCACTGACTATCATGAGAACAGCATGGAAGAACCACCCTCAATATCTAATCACCTCCCATTAGGTCTCTCCCCCAACACATGGGAATTACAATTAGGATGAAAATTCAAGATGAGATTTGGGTGGAGACTCAGAGCCAGATCATATCATTCTGACCTTTGCCCCTCCCAAATCTCATCTTTCTCATGTTTCAAAACACTCTTATGCCTTCCCAACAGTCCCCCAAAGTCTTAAATCATGTAACTCTTATCCCAAAAGTCTAAGTTCATAGTCTTTTCTGAGACGACTCACTTCTATCTATGGGCCTGTAAAATTGAAAGCAAGTAAGTTATTTCCTAGATATGGTGGGGGTACAGGCATTTGGTTAATACACCCATTCCAAATGGGAGAATTTGGCCAAAACAAAAGGGGTACAGGCCCCGTACATCTCCAAAATCCAATAGGGAAGTCATTAAACCTTAAAATTCCAACATGATCTCCTTTGACTTCTTGTCTCACGTACCAGTCATGCTGATGCAAGAGGTGGGCTCCCACAACCATGGGTAGCTCTGCCAATATTACGTTACTGGGTATAGCCTCTGTCCTGGCTCCTTTCACAGGCTGGCGTTGAGTTCCTGGGGATTTTTTAGGCCCAGAGTACAAGCTGTCAGTGGATCTATCATTCTGGGGTCTGAAGGATGGTAGCCTTCTTCTCACAGTTCCATTAGGCAGTGCCCTGGTGGGAACTGTGTGTGTGGGCTCCAACCCCATATTTGCCTTTCGTACTGCCCTAGCAGATGTTCTCCATGAGGGCTCTGCCCCTATAGCAAACTTCTGTCTGGACATCTAGCATTCCCACACATTTTCTGAAATCTAGGTGGAGGTAACAAACCTCAATTATTTTCTTCTTTGCAACCACAAACTCAACACTATGTGGAAGCTGCCAAGGTTTAAGGCTTTCACTCTCTGAAGCAATGGCCTAAGCTATACCTTGGCCCTTAGGTGGAGAGGCTGGGATGCAGGGCACTAGGTTCTGAGGCTGAACACAGCAGATTGGCTCTGGACCAAGCCCGGAAAACCATTTATCCCTCCTAGGCCTCTGAGCCTGACATGCCCCGGAGACATTTTTTTCCATTTTTATGGTGATTAGCATGTGGCTTGTAGTTACTTATGCAAATTTCTGTGCAGCCTGCTTGAGTTTCTCCCTAGGAATATATTTTTGTTTTCTACTACATCATCAGGCTGCAAATTTTCCAAATTTTATCCCCTATCACCCTTAGAATGCTTTGCAGCTTAGAAATTTCTTCTGCCAGATACCCTAAATTATCTCTCTCAAGTTTAAATTTCCACAGATGTCTAGGGCAGGGGCAAAATGTCACCAGTCTCTTTGCTAAAGCAAAGCAAGAGTCACCTTTATTCCAGTTCCCAACAAGTTCTTCATCTACATCTGAGACCAATTCATTCTGGACTTCATTGTCCATATCACTGTCAACATTTTGGTCAAAGACATTCAACAAGTTTCTAGGAAGTTTCAAACTTCCCCACATTTTCCTGTCTTCTTATGAGGCTTCCAAACTGTTCCAGCCTCTCCCTGTTACCCAGTTCCATAGTTACTTCCACGTTTTTGTATCTCTTTATAGCAGCACCCAGTCCTGGTTCCAATTTACTGTATTAGTTTGCTGGCATTCTGCTTTAAAGAAATACCCAAAACTGGGTACTTTATAAAGGAAAGAGATTTAATTTGCTCACAGTTCTGCATGGCTTGGGAGACCTCAGGAGACTTACAGTCATGACAGAAGGAGAAACAAACATGTTCTTCTTCACATGGCAGCAGGAGAGAGAAGTGCAGAGAGGAAAAATCCCCTTATAAAACCATCAGATCTCATGAGAATGCACTCACTGTCATGAGAATAGCATGAGAAAACAGCCCTAATGATCTAATCACCTTTCATGAGGTCCCTCTCCCAATACGCTTGCATTACAGTTCCGGTTAAAATTCAAGATGAGATTTGGGTGGGGACACGTAGCTACAGCACTTCAGCTAAGAAATATGAAGAGACTCTGTATGTTGGAAAATGCAAAGAAATAGGTAATCTTTAGAATTTCCAGAAGGAATGAAGTTCTGCTGGCATCTTGATTTTAGGCCAGTGAGACCCATTTTGGAGATCTTACTTCCATGACTATAAAATAATAAATTGTGTTGTTTTAGGACACTTAGTGTGTGGTAATTTGTTACCATGGCAACAGAAAACACATAGATTTTATTTAATTTTCTTCTTCTACGTTAACAGTATCAACACCTGTTCAGCCATGCCAATTACAAATCTCAGCATCATCTCCATGTCTTTTCTTTCCCACATACCTTATATAACATATGGACAAGTCCAAAGGATGTTTTTTCATATCACTTGTATCCATTACGTGCACTCCATTAACTATAACATTATTGGTGTAAGCATTCATCATTCCTTGACCGGGCTATTGTAGTCATTTCCACATTCATAGCTCACTCCATCTGTCAAGCTAATATCAGTCCTATTTTATAATGTTTCAAAATGTAATCAAGTCATGTTCCTGGGTCACAAACTAACAACAGATAAAGCTTTTGAATGAATTTGTTAACTTTAAGAATAATAAAATTTCTTATACTGCCTAAAAAAATTGTTCAAATCTCTGAAAACCTTTTGGATATCTAAATGCTAATTTCTGTGAATCTTACTTTTTCAACTTGAAATGTAGTATTTCTCTTCACTTATCAAGTAATCCAAATGGTTTTCACCATTCTGTCTTTTATTTTTATTATATAATTTTTGTTTCCCATTTTTTTTAACCTGGTTAAGATGACTATCATTTTCCACTCAGTGTAGAAAAAATATTTCTGTATTTTATTCATATGTTTCTGAAAATTCAAAGAATGAGCCCTAAACATTCAGTCTCAAAGAATGAGCCTGACTAAATACAAAACCTCCTCCCCCTGATTCTTTTCCCCAAATAGAATAATTATCTGCATACTCTTAGTGACATGACACCAAATGCTCCTTGTCAAATATCACTGTGAAACTGGTTAACTGGGCCAGGCGCGGTGGCTCACGCCTGTAATCCCAGCACTTTGGGAGGCCGAGGCGGGTGGATCACGAGGTCAAGAGATCGAGACCATCCTGGTCAACATGGTGAAACCCCGTCTCTACTAAAAATACAAAAATTAGCTGGGCATGGTGGCACGTGCCTGTAGTCCCAGCTGCCTGGGAGGCTGAGGCAGGAGAATTGCTTGAACCCAGGAGGCGGAGGTTGCGGTGAGCCGAGATCGCGCCATTGCACTCCAGCCTGGGCAACAAGAGCGAAACTCCGTCTCAAAAAAAAAAAAAAAAAAAAAAAAACTGGTTAACTGTGTTTAAAATGTTCCAAAAAATACAACACTAGTTAAATTTCAACCTCCATATTTAAGTTAATGAGACATTAGTATACTATTTATTTTAGGCTTATGAATTTCCTCTGTAGACAAGGATTTTCTTTCCATTAGTATAGATGCCATAAAATCATCATAGGCCTAAAACAGTCTTTACTACAATTTGACTTCTGGAAATGAAATACATGAACAATTGGCAGAAGATGATTTTGATGTCCTTTCAGTGGTCTAGAATTATTCTCCAATGCTTACCTCCACAAATATCTTAATTCAGTTCAATTTTTTCTTTTTTAAATGATTACTCTTGCCTCATGTAAGTTGTATTTGTATGTTTTATTTTATTAATCTAGGCTGTATTTCACAAATATACCTATAATATGTTGAATTGTTTCAGGTAAAAAGTTATTTCTCCTTCCATTAATTTTCTGAAATCATTTGAAATTGCCAATATTTAAATATTTTTGATTGATAAAATTTTCTATTTTATAGAATTGAATATAACATTTAGTTTAACAACTTGATGCACCTATAATTATAGACGCCTATTTGCCAATCTCCCCAATTTCTTAGTTTTCACACCCTTTTTGAACACTATTGTAAAATTAAAGTTTCACTTACATTACCTATGAACTCAAAACTCATCACCAGCATCAGAAAATCACAAGTAATCCTCTCTTTGTCTACTGAAGTCATAACAACCTTTAAAGTGCATATTATGTTTTATTTCTTTTTTTTTAAGATTTATATTTACTGTGATTTAAATGGTATCTTCTCCATTTTTTACCAATAGAAATAATACAGTTCTGTAATTCCATCCTCCTAGGACAAACATATTTACTGATATATATCATGAACACAAAAGAACATAATTCAAATTACATACAGTTAACTGACTAGATTAAAATATAGAGAAAAGGTAGAAATGAAACAGGGAAAGGGTCAAATCTGGACATTACTGAGATGTATGAGCCAATGAACTTTTCCTACCAAATTTAATATAAGAATTCTATGAATGGTATAAATGAATTATGAAAAGATCAATTAAAAGAGTGTAAAATAATGAGATGTTTCCCTCACTGAGCCTAGAGTTCATGGGCTATTTAGTATATTGAAAATAATGGAAAGGACAAACTATTGATTTCTGTAGAAGGTTGGCAAGTGTCCATAGATGAAATGTTCCGATTCAGAGAAATGTACTTCAAAGAAATGTAGGTCATAGAATAAAGACATCAGGAAGACAAACTAATATCTTATTGATCATTAGAAGATAAAAGAGCTTAATGGTTACAGTCTAGAAAAACTGCCCTTAACGCCTTTGTCTGGTTATGATTTTGTGTCATTGAGAAAGTAGCTTGACATCTCTGTCTATCCTTTAAGAAATAATCATAGTGCTGGGTTTTATGAAGAATCAAACAAGTTAAGCTATTCACAAGAATTTATGTCTACGTTGACATATTCTTAAAATGTCTTCAGTTAAAAGGTAATTATGCAAAGTTTAATCACATGAAATGGAAATGTAAGCTATGTTTATATAAGCTGAAAGGAGAGTATATACACACACATACCCTTTTAGATCAATGTAAGTGGTACATATACTAGGCCACTGTTCACATAATGCTGTATGATGAAAATGTGCAGCACAAAATGAAAAAACACTGACATTAATGCATTTGGAGGTAATGGGAATCCAGAAAATCTGCAATTAGTTCACACAAAAGCCTTTTGAGTTGAATAGACTAAATAAATATGAAGTGCATAGTTTTCTATAGCATGTTTCATATTTGTAATCAACATGTAAAGTCCCAAGATAATGTAAATAGGATGTGGATATTAGCACACATTAGAAGCAGGCTGCAGCCCCTCACGTGGAGCATTTAGAAATGGATGAGAGATTTTTGTCCTCAGATCCAGTGACCTTTCAGATCTCAGATAACCACATTCTTTTTTTTTTTTTTTTGAGATGGAGTTTCGCTCTTGTTACCCAGGCTGGAGTGCAATGGCCCGATCTCGGCTCACCGCAACCTCCGCCTCCCAGGTTCAAGCAATTCTCCTGCCTCAGCCTCCCGAGTAGCTGGGACTACAGGCGCACGCCACCACGCCCAGCTAATTTTTGTATTTTTAGTAGAGACGGGGTTTCACCATGTTGACCAGGATGGTCTCGATCTCTTGACCTCGTGATCTGCCCGCCTCGGCCTCCCAAAGTGCTGGGATTACAGGCGTGAGCCACCGCGCCCGGCAGATAACCACATTCTTAAAATTATGGTACTCAGTTGCCCCGTTAATTTCATGCAACTCTAAACTCTGTCCAGCACTGATTGCTTTGATATCAGACAAAATCAGCAATTTACATAAATTTAAATGTGTTAGCTATTTGGAGATTAGATTCCACACCGGAATGGGAATTAATCGAAGAAAGAATGGAAAACAAATCCACTTTAAACCATTAGAATAAATCTTACAGAAAGAGAAATACAAAAAAGTGAACTGTAAGTGATTTTAGCCAAAATGCAAGGAGCTGTTTTTCCTTCGAGAAATGTCAATTTGTTGATGACATGCTGGCATTGTGTGCTTCATCCACATATGCTTTCCTGTCCCAGTCAGGGATTCACCTCTGAATATGCAAAATGATCATACAAGGCAAGCAAACTTTTGTGCAAACGACCAGCTTTCTAAAGTGAGAAATGAAGCTGTCTTTAACATACGTTCTTGTTCTTGTATCTTTGGAGTCTTTTAGATAAGAGGGCTTCAACCTATTATTATTAATTTGTCTTTGATTTCTTCTAATTTCTTAGAAGAATAATTCCTTATCTAGTTTTTAAACATGATTTCTGATGTGTTTATAAAAATTTGATTAGTTGTAAAACTTCAATCTTCTGGAGATACATTATAAAAATAAAATTTAAAGCAACTCAAATACCCTCTTTCAATACTAATTAGATTTATAGAATTCTTTCATAGATTTTATTTGTTTTTGTGTTTTGCCTTTGAGAGGGCAACAATAGATGAAAGTAAATTGGTGCTAATAAGGTATTTTTCCAAATATGATTTATAAGAAATTGGTTTCTTGAGATACATCATAAATCTAAAAATATTTTTATTTATGTTAGTTATTCTGACTTTAGTTTAAAATCTATGAACCACATGTAGATAAAAGTATATTTATTAATTTAGAAATTAATAAACTCATTTAAAAATGTATTCCTATTTTTCCAACTTTTCTCTTGTCAAATAAGTGATTGGAGAAATTTTCAATATCAAGCATATTTTTGTGAAGATATCAGTGAATGGGGAATTAACAGATATTATGAAAGCAGAAAAAAATGCTTTTTTAATTCTTTCAACACTGTAAACACCAGATAATTACAAACACTTGCCACTGTTTCTGTTACTCTCAGCTGTCTCCCCTGCCTCCTTCCCTTTCTCTCCATTGTTCGAATGGATAGTCAAAAGTTTTGCATAATTAATCACACAGAACTGTTTTAAACATACCTTTGCCCTGAGAGGCCTTTCAAGTAATTAGCCCCTTTGCGTGTGTTCAAAGGTGTAGCACATTATGCCAAATCATATCTCCAAATACTTTGCTTCCTTTTGCTTGTGTATAGTAACCAATGTTTCTTTATTCCCAGTTGTTGAATAAAACGTAGACAGAAGATGGCACTATTTCTTCATTGTTTAAAAAAGTATTTATCAGCAAGTAATCTCTCCACTTTAAGTGAAAAATAAAATTTTAAAAGCTACCTGCAAGGAAAACACACAGGTTTATTAAAAAATGGTGGTAAGACTATAAGGTATTTTGGCATAATTTATTCAAATGCTAGGACAGAAAATAATTTAAAATTAAGCATGGAAAATATATACTTACTTTCCAATGAAATTATAGAAAAAATACGGTATTAATTATATAAGAAAATAATCATCCTCATAGGTGACATACAGATACTGGCATGGTGCCGACAATCCCTTTGGAGTTTGTGTCCCGTCTTTGTTTTATGACTAATGAGACCTTGGACGAGTTATTTTTCTTGGAATCAAAATGGAAGTAATAAATACCTATTTTGTTTTCAGGATTAAGTAAAAGTATAGTAAGTGTTCAACTGATAGCCATTGTATTATCATACTAGAATATAAACTTTGTGTGGGGCAAAGATAAAATTTTGTGTTTTACCACAATATCATCATTTAGCATAATGTTTGACAGTTAGTAAACATATGGCAAATATACTTAAGGAGTTGGTATCTAAAATGATAAGAAACTCAAAGAACTCAATAGCAATAAAAGAAACAAAGAAACAAAAATCCCAATTAAAAAATAGGCAAGGGACCTATAGCACATTTTTAAAAATAAGACATACGAATGGCCAGCAAGTATATGAAAAAAATATGCATAATCACTAAACATCATGGAAATGCTAATTAAAGTCACGAGATACCACTTCACACTTTGTTATAATGACTACTATCTAAAAACAAGACATAACGAGTGTTGAAGAGGATGTGGAAATAAAAGAAATCCTTGTATACTGTTGGTGGGAATGTAAATTAGCACAGCTATTATGAAAAACAGTATGAAGTTTTTCAAAAAAATTAAAAATAGAACTACCATATGATCCAGAAATTCCACTTCTGGATACAAAGTGTAAGGAAATGAAATCTGTATGTCAAAAATGTATGTGTACTGTCATGTTCATTGCAACAGTATTCACAAAGCAAAGTTATGGTTTCAACTGAAGTGTCCATCATCGGGTGAATAGGTAAAGAAAATATAGAATATATAGACAACAGAATACTATTCAGCTTTTGAAAAGGAGGAAATCCTGTTCTTTTGGACAACAGGGATGATCCTGGAGGACATTATGCTAAGTAAATTAAGGTAGGCACAGAAAGACAAATACTGCATGACCTCACTTACATGTGAGGTAAAAAAGGTTGAACTCAAAGGAGAGAGTAGAATGGATGGAGTTGAACAGATTGAGAAAATGTTGGTCAAAGGATACAAAATTTCAGTAAGACAGAAGGTATAAGTTCAAAATCTATTGTACAACGTGGTGATTATTGTTAATAACAATGCATTTAACTGTACATTCAAAAACAGATTAAATTTTACATATTTTAATTACAAAAATATAAGTATGTGAGATGATAGATATATTATTTAGTCATTCCAAAATGTTCAATATCATATAAAAACATCCTATTGTACATCATGAATATATGTAATTGGTATTTGTAAAAAAATTAAAAATTAACAAATACATATAAGTTAATAAGTCAACAGTTTCTTCCAAAAGCCAGTATAATTAAAAACTACATGTTACTACATCATCTGAAAAACTTTACATAAACTGGAATTTCTAACTTTCCTAATAAAATGTATTAATCTAGCAAATATTTAACCAGAAAATAAAAACGTTGCATAAGTAGTAAAACAAGCAGAACTTCAACTGATTGTGTATTTGCTTTAAATGGCTTTCAGAGAAGCCATTTACAGTTAAAATGATTCAAGTTCTTAGAAGCAGTTTATGAATAATAACAATAATAAGGAATCTTAAGAGACAGATGTTTTCTTACTCATCTTTATAATTACAACTCAACACTATTACATAAAATTGCTGACTATGTCTGAAAAGAAAACAAGGAAAAAAGTTTTGTCCCTGTGAGATTGCCCATATTTACAAACTTAAGACAAGTTACTTGAATCCAATCTACACTGATTAAACACGTATATTTGAAATGATCACATGGAAAAATGAGAACTCACCTTTTTAGTCTTAACTCCAGAGCAAACTTCAGTCTTAAAAGCAAAAATTGCAAATACATGTTTACAAAGGATGTTGATTAAACATTAATTTTCTCTTTTTGGCCATATATCTAGCCTTTATTTCCCCAGTCTCTCTTACCATTAGGTTTGGCTTGATGACTAGTTCTAGCCAATGGAATGTGGATTGCAGTCATATGTGCCATTATTATGTGATGATTTCTAAGAAATAGATGTGTTTCATAGTGGAGTATGAAGGGCAGGGTGGTGGTTGAGCTCCACCCAGTAGGGAGGAATATTTTATCACTGTTATGTTTAGAATTGCCACTGAAAAGCCTTTCTCATTATTTCCACTAGCAAAACACTGATAGAAGGAAAACTTAGAGGAGACTTAAGGATAGAAAATTAGAAGATACAAAAAATTCTAGTTACCTGGATTGTAGAGGTAATACACTATAAACCAGGAAAACAAGATTTAGACAGGTGAGTAAATAATACACTATTTTTGTGTGTGTGTTTGAACATTATAAGTGGTTGGAGCAGTTTCGTCTAGCAGTTCACGTTAACCAAACCAAGGCCATAAGGAAATAGTGATATGGTGTCCAGAAAACATACACAACGTGTTGCTTACTGTAGTCCTTTTAAAACCAGTTTCTAATTATATGTTCCTGCTTTCACTGTCTTTGCTAAGTAAGATGTTTATTGGCTGGAAAATAATATTGTATCATTATTTGTTTCTCTGATCTTCACTAAGCTAACAAAGAATATTTGCTTATCTCACTTCAACTAGCAAGAGCTTTATTAAGAGGGGAGATGAAACATTTTTGTCCAGCTGATTAGCAATATATATAGCCAGCATGTAATTTCATATAAATACTTTTATTCCTAAATAAACAATACAAATATTAAAGACTGCATACAGCTAAAGTTTTATTGTATTTTATACCAATGTATCTATTTTTGTATCTCTCTGATGGATAAGTCCATCTCTTAAGCCCTTCTTAGGTTTATTTCATTTA
Organism: Alouatta palliata; assembly: GCA_004027835.1. NCBI lineage: Eukaryota > Metazoa > Chordata > Mammalia > Primates > Atelidae > Alouatta > Alouatta palliata. The sequence continues at coordinate 146,786 of PVKV010000301.1, forward strand.
AAATGTCAGCCTTAATGAAGGAGGTAGGGACAGGGAACTGCTGCATGAAATTAAATTGATAGTAGCTACTTCTACCTTCTGTGTATGTGATGGTGGTGGTGGCTGGGGAGAGGGGTGGCTGTAGGGAACGGCATTATTCATCTCAGTGGGAAGAAATATTATATTGCTATTCCCTTTCACTACATAGCATTAATATACGTGAGAAGGAAGCATTAGAAATTCCCAAGTCACTGCTAATTGTTTACAGCTGAAGAGTAGAAGCTGGAGTGGATGATTCATAGCAAAACATATTAATTAGTCTTGGATAGTGAAGAAAGGAAGGAAAGCCACAAGCAAGCAGGGAGTACAAAGTGATATGCTTTGCATAATAAAGTTAGTGAAAATGAGTTGTAGCAGTGGAGCAAAAGGAGAATGCAATTCCTAAAAAGAGAGGAGCTGTATAAACTGAAATAAACCTTAATATTAGATAATAAATAACCACTTTGAACGGAATTTTTTTTTTTGTGGGAAGAGAAGCTGTTTATTCTACCTTTGCCTCTCTACATCCAAATGCCATTTTCTTACTCTATTTTTTAAAAATATTGCTAAAAACATATATCTTTAAGGTCTACAATGTGATTTTTTTGATATATGTATACATCGTTTAGCGTCAAATTAATTAACAAATCACCATGGTATGTGTATACCTATGTAACAATTCTGCACGATCTGCACATGTACACCAGGACTTCAATAAAAAAAATATATCCATCACCACCTGTAGTTATCTTTGGTGCATATGTGTGTGGGGGAATGGTAAGAGCACTTAAGAGCTACTCTCTCAGCAAATTTTAAGTAAACAATGCAGGATTATTAACTATAGTAATCATATTGTACATGTCAGAACGAGAGCCCAAAGGCTGGAGATAGAAGCTCTGATATCTGAGGGCAGGAAAAGTTGTAGCTCAAGAAGTGAGAAATAACCTGTCCTTATTTGCCTTTTTATTCTATTTCTCCTTCAACAGATTGGATGATGTCTGCCCACACTGATGAGGGTGGATATTTTTTAACTCAGTCTATTATTTTAAATGCCAATCTTTTCTGGAAACACACCCACAGACATACACAGAAATAATATTTTGCCATCTATCTGGGCATCTCATAACCTAGTCAACTTAATACAATTAATGATCACACTTGGTATTCTACAGAATCAGGCAATATTTCTATTCCCTCTATACACTGTATGGGTAGAATAATATTAAAATGTTTAAATAATAGAACCTCTGGACAACATAGAAACTAAAGCTTTCTCTGAGAGGCTAGAAAGCCTCTGCAATGCCACCAAACCCCTTATCTGCTGAAAGTTCGTAATCTACATCAAATGTCTGAGATTTTGCAGAATGTTTGTAAAGTGTTTCAGTGTTTTATTTATTTATTTATTTATTTATTGGTAGGGCTACCAATTTTTAGAAATTTGTCATGGCAATCCCTTTGAGTGATACCTTGGTACTTTAGATACCTAGCTTCTTGCAAGAACAGTTGCACTTTTTTTTTTTTTTTTTGATACAGTTTCTTAGTCACCCCGCCTGGACTGCAGTGACTCCATCATGGCTCATTGCAGTCCCAAACTCCCAGGCTCAAGTGATCCTCCCGCCTCAGCCTGCTAAGTAGCTAGGATTACAGGTGTGCCCCACCACACTAGCTAATTTTTAAAATATTTTTGTAAGGATGGGGTTTTGCCACGTTGCCCGAGCTGATCTGGAACTCTTGGGCTCAAGCATTCCTCCCTGCTTCAGTCCTCCCTTCTTTGGAAGGCTTCTGCCTTCCAAAGTTTTGGGACTACAGGCATGAGCTAGAGCTCTTGGCCAAAAGTTACATCTTATGTTTTAGTTTATATTATCTGAAGGCTGAGATATTTTGTCTCGTCTGAAACTCAGTTTGCACGAAAGAATGTCCTTAGAAGCTGCAGAGAAAAGGAAAGAAGTAGCAGAATGTACGTGGGAAAGATATAGTTCTTTTCAGGACATCTGTCTTCTCTTGGGTCTGTCTAGCCTGTCTATTTCAATAGCTACATAAATGGGCATAACATCAAATTTAACTTTCATTGAGGACTATTACCAATCAATTTTTAAAGTATATCTTTGTACATATATTTTTTCTATCCATGTTGGGACTGTTTATGATGGCATGTAATATTTGTGCATTATGAAAGTACAGATAGATTGAATTCTTTTCCAGGAAAACAACACATTTAATTTTCTTAACAAGGAAACTATGGATACAATTTCATTTCATTTCTAGAAATGCATATATTGTGAGATTAATATGTTTAGTATAATTTTGAGTCTAAATATTTATCCATACTCATTTTATGTTATTATTTAAAAACTCTTTCTTGTGTGGTTCACTTATTGAATACATTATTTCAGTACAGATAATAGTACATGTTATGAAATCCAATCATTTATATTTTTATAATCTTTGACACAGTAAAAATTAAATGTTTAAACTTTCATTGTTGGTGAAAGTTAATGTATCCATAATAGTCAATAAACTGACAACTAAATAACCCAATGTTAAGACATTTACCTCTGTGGCTGTTTTAAAGAAATTCTTAGTTGTTGCTATCAAATCTTATAAATTTATTACCTAGTCAACCTTCTCCTTATCAATTTATCTGAAACTACCTGTGATCACAGCTGATTTGTGGTGTCTTGTTCATTAAAAACAGATTTGCTAATTAATTCAGTATAAATGTATTAACCCCCTACCGCCTACTACTCGCTAGATATTGTGCCAGGTATTAGAGATAACTTAGTCATATGTGTTCTTTCAGTTGAGAGAGATATAAATTCATCAAAATATTAAATTGGAACAATTAAATATCAGATATAACAATTGCTACAATGATGAGGTTCCACAAATCAAGATTAAAATAAAGGTATTTAACTCATAGATACTTTGCAATGATTAGTCATTAAACAGTTATATGAGGAAACATAGGCATTAATTAGATGAAATGGGAAATACATAAGAACAACAGACATGTGCAAAGGCTCTATAAGTAAGAGAGACTGAAATTTGATCCAGTGATTGAAAAGGAGAGAAGAATGGGAGCTAGTGCAGTGAGTCCAGAGTCTTATAGACTATGTTTACTAATGTGATCTCTATTTTAGATCTGGCATGCCAATAGAGGGTTTTTACCAGAAAAGTTACATTTTTAGATAGGAGGAAGGCCAGCATGCACAAATGATAGTGGTTGCTAGGAAACTATTGTAATATTTGAAATGAAGAAGTTTGAATGAGTGTGGTGTTCATGTAGATGAACTAAAGTTAGGTAGATTAGATACATATTTAGGGACTGAAATAAACCAGACTTTGCAGTTGGCTAGAGATGCAGTTTTGAGGCAACCATTATTAAAAGACACAATTCCATTGACCTTATTCTACCATGACTTTTGAGCCTCTCCACTTAACCATCTAAAAAGGTATCACAAGCGTTTCCTCTTGGCAGTGAAATGCACAGAGTGAAAGCCCCCACTGAATTTCGTTACTCAGTAGGATAAATGCATTCACATAGGTATGATAATAAATAAAGACACTGGTTAAAAACAGTGAAAGGCACCGACCACTTTATGAAGCAGTGGTAACTTGGAAGAATGATTAGTGATGAAAGGAAAGTTAAAGTGGGCACTCATGTGAAACTCCTTTTTTTTTTTTTTTAACATGACTATGCAGTATTTACCATTACAAATGTCTCTTAGGAAAAATCATTTGTTGCATGGATATCTCTTTCTCATTGTAAAAAGATGCAGAGGAGGTGATTTTTGTTCCCTTTTATCTTCTAAATTACTTTTCGGTATCTTAAACAGGATTCCCCCCCCCCCCCATTTACCTACCCTGAAGACTGCCAAAACTTCTGAAGTTTTCTCTCTTCCTGACAGACGGGAACCTGTTATCTCTTTAGTTATTCATAGTGCAGAAAGCAGATCAGTGGTTGCGTCTAATGGGTGGGAATCAAATGAAGCTGGAATGAAGAAACTTCCTGGAGCAAAGCGAACACTCTGTTTGTTTTAGTTGACAGTTGCTTGGTGCATGCCAGTCAAAATTCATCAAACTGAATACCTACTATTTGAGCATTTTTTGTATGTCATAGTTTCTTTGGTTAAAATAAATAAGGTTATTTAAAAATGGATAAAAAACTTTTTCTCTCAGTTCTTTGCATGTTTGAAGGTAAAACGTTACAAAAGATTTAACTACATGAGAAAAAGTAGGAGACAGTGGACATTATAACTTTGAACGGGGAGAACTAAAAAGAGACCTGCTGATGTTTAAGTTATTTAAATTCTATTACTTTCTTAAAAGGGATTAAATAGTCTTTCTAGCTCAAAAGTGAAACCAGAACAAGAGATAAAATTAATAGAAGAGGAGAGATGTTAGGTTTTAAGGAAACCTCTAAAATATTTTCCTTTCTTAACAGCAGTCGGCTGAGGTAGGATGCCTTGACAGTGCATGTTCTAAGAAGAACTAAGATAAAGAGTGGCCAAGTATATTAGGACACATTTCTATGGGTAATGTGATTTGGAAAAGGACTCTGAGACATTTACCAACTTTAAGATTTTAGGATTCTAAAATTTATATTTCAATATATCAAAAATTATTATGTCTTAATTGCCCTAGCATAGTTATTCTTGTATGCATCTGAAGGCTGCATTTAACATACTGTTCATCATACCTCACTGTCTATCACATTTAACACACATGCTATCACCTTTAAAGTAGTGCTTTTATAAACGTGTATAGAATGAGTAGTGTTTTATACTGGGTTTATTTTAATTTTATGAGTTTATTTTAATCTTGTTCTATGGCTTATTTCTTATTTCAAATTCTATACATTATAAACTTTACAAAGAAGTTGAGCTAAAACATTTGTTTCTCATTTATTGTGTGAAACGACATGAAATTAAAACACACACACACACAAATTGTACTAATCACATTTTGGTCTCAGGTAAAGCTATCCTCTAGAAATAAACTGCTTTATCTGGTGAATGAATACCCCGATTTAGTCTCTTGTTAAGGAGAACTGGTCCATGAAACATCAAAATGATTTAATATATGTGTTAGCAGGTTTTGAAGCTTCCTGGACTATGAAATTTTAATAAATGTATAAGTAAATATATGCATAACTGCATAATACATAAATAAATATTTTGGGAGAGTACTGGCCTAAGATTGTCAAATGTTTGACAATATGTCTGTATTTCATGACTACAGAAAACAAATAAAAAAATAATATTACTATCAGTCTGTAGAGTAAAGGGAGGGACCTTTAATGACCTCCAAAAGCTAAGGAAAGTCAGGAAATGGTATTCACAACATTTACTGGCATGGTCCAATGAACTGATCAGTCAGAACAGATATCGACTGACATGACTTACTGGTTTATACTAATGCCACACTTGGATCATCAGAATTGAAATTAAAACAAAACGAACTGTTCATTAAGTGTATTTCTTACGTAAGAAATCATTGCATTGTCCTTATGTTCCCATGTTGTCTTGGACTACAAACACAATTCTCTTCAGAGAAAAAGATATGGAAAATGTTAACCTTAAATATCTTTTCACAATGTGAACCCCTAGGGCATCATCTGCATAGGGTATAGGTGAATTTCATATGACAATGGACCACAAGAATTAAATTCAGTATACGTGGCGGCTCTCTCAGACCTGTAAGGAAAGGAAGTGAATCCTGAGGACTGTCTTAAATAATGAATAGAGGCTATTCCAGCTTGCAGAATGAATGTAAAGTGGAATACTTTGTTCTAGCCCATAAGGAGTTTTCAATCTAGGTATAGAGACATAATGAATGTATATAAAATCACCAGAAATATATTCTAAAGTGATGCATCTACATGTATGAGAACGGTTGCCTCGGTCAGGTACGTACCAAAGAAGATAATTCAGAGGAAAAGATTGATTACATGAAAGCCAATTTAATCTGGAAATAGTTTTCAAGTGCAATGGATTCTATTTATATTTTGATATCTATAACAATTTTAAGCATGCTCATGGCATAACCAGCAAGGCATACAGCACTATATATTTAGACATCAGATTCTTCGTTTAAAGTGTGAGAATGGACTAATCTGGGTGAGAAATAGCCATATGTGCATCCCTGCTTTGTGCTCCACAGGAAGTCTCAAGCTTCCTATGCATAATTAGATGAGCCCTTAATTTGACATGTTAACTCTGTTCCCGAAATACTCCTTTAAAGATACTGTAGGTTAATGAATTTCCAGTATTCTCTGAAATCACATTTAAGAAATTGGAGGGCATATTGATTGTGGTAGACGCCCACAGATATTCTGCTCCTAATTTCTGGAATTGTGATTGTTGCTTTATATGACAAAAAGAACTTTGTGGATATGATTAAGGAAAGGATCTTGAGAACAGGAGATTATTCTGGATTGTCTGAGTGAGCCCTAAATAGAATCACAAGTGTCCGTGTGAGAGGGAGTCAGAACACTATCTGAACACAGCAGAGGAAAGAGGTGATATGAAGGAGGCAGCAGGGATTGGAATGATGGGGCCATGAGCTAAACAATGCCGGGTGCCCCTATAAGCTGGCAAAGCATGGATTCTCCCCTGCAGGTTCTAGAAAAAAATTATCAGTCCTGCTGACACTTTTGTTTTGGTACCTAAGTTTTCACTCTGGACACAGGAGCTCTAGAACTGTAAGATAAATTTACACTGTTTTAGGCCACAGTGTTTTTGTAATTTGTTATAGCCATAACAAGAAACTGATACATAAATAAACAAAAATATTTTTTCTTACATCTTCTCTGATATTATATTTAAGTAAGATTGCTCTTAGTGTCTTCCAAATTGGTAGCTTGGCTGGGCGTAGTGGCTTATGCCTGTAGTCCCAGCACTTTGGGAGATTGAGGCAGGTAGGTCATCTGAAGTCAGGAGTTTGAGACCAGCCTGGCCAACATGGTGAAATCCCATCTCTACTAAAAATACAAAAATTATTCGGGCATGGTGGCAGGGGCTTGTAATCCAAGCTACTTGGAAGATTGAGAATTGCTTGAAACCGGGAGGCAGAAGTGCACTAAGCTGATACTGCACCATTGCACTCCAGCCTGGGCAACAAGAGTGAAACTCTGTCTCAATAAAAAAAAAAAAAAAAAAAAAAAAAAAAAAAAAAAAAAAAAAAAAAAAAAAAAAAAAAAAAAAAAAAAAAAAAAAAAAAAAAAAAAAAAAAAAAAAAAAAAAAAAAAAAAAAAAAAAGAAAGAAGAAAGACAGAAAGAAAAAGAAAAAAGAAAATTGGCAGCTTGCATCAGTCTCTGCCTTTATCAGTCTGATTCTGTTGTCACATTCCTCCTTTCTGTTTCAATGGTATCATCCCCATTGCCAACTTCCTTACATCAAAGGTGAAGCCATATTTAGCATTTTTTCAGTTAACAGTTTATCTGAAGTGAATTAAAGAAATCGATATATTTCTTCTCTTCTTGGACTCTACATAGCTCATGAATTTCCTTGTAAGTTAGGCCTGTTTGACAACACATTTTTTTATTTCAATCAAATAATCAGTTCTAAAATGTCATTTAATAAGACCATTTACATTATCTTAAGGGTTTAAATGTAAGCAATACATTTCAAATATACACATATATATACACATGTGCATGTATTAATATGTATACATATTTTGATGTTTACTGGAACCTTTTATTAATTATAAAATCATAGTCATGAAATTGCATCATTTAAAAAGTTCCAAGGATTTGGATAAATAAAAATTTCCAAGACATTATTTATAACTTAATCTCACATGTTCCTTTACTGGACTACAAGTTGTTTTTGTAAGTGTTCTACTAGGGTAGTAATTAGGACATAGAGCAGTATCAGAAATGGAGCACTGGAATCTCAGCGAAATGAAAAATGTGTCATGAATATATTAGCAGTTGAAGTTTTTTGTTTTGTTTTGTTTTGGGAGGTTGGGGAGGGAAGTTAAACCAGAATGGTGTTGGACTCTTTTTATAAGTTTACCTGTATCTACTTGAAACTCATATGATGAAGTCCTCACCCTCAGTTCCTCCGATTGACCATATTAAGAGAGTAGATCTTTGCAGAGGTAATTAAATTAAAATGAGGTCATTGTGGTAGACCCCAATCCAATATGCCTGGTGTACTTATAAGAAGAGAAAATTTGGAGACAAACTTGTACAGAGGGTTGACCAAGTAAAGACAGAGAGACAGAATGTCCATCTTCAAACGAAGGAGAGAAGCCTCGGAATATACCGACCCTTCCTTGATCTCGAAATTCTGGCCTCCAGAATTGTGAGAAAACAAATTTGTGTTAAGCCTGTTTGTGGTAATTCATTACAATAGCCCTAGCAGACTAATACAGGCTCAGACTATATTATTTGTTGTAATTGTTAAATTAAAAATAAAATTAGACGTGAATTCTTCTGTCATTGCTTTCGTTAAAAAATTGCTAATATATGAGCATTATGGCTCATGCCAATAAACAAAATATTAAAATAATTTATATAAAATGTATTTAGCTTCAGAAATATTCTGTATAATACATTATATGTTTATATATATTTGTGACATATGCAGGTGACCCGTCTCAAATTTATGGTGTTTACTTCTCTTTTGGTTAATTCATATTGTTTTATTACTTTTGAGTCTCTATGTTTACATTCATATAAGGTTGCCCTGGAGTATTTTGTCATCCATGTAAAGATATATTTAATAAAAATATGTTTTTTAAAATTTGTTTCCATGTATTGGCAAAATATTTGAGAGTATTTTTAAATTAAATTATTCAATATGTGTTATTGATGAAGAAAAATAAAAAGTCATGAGAAAGAAATATAAATTGCACACTTTCATATTATCAAGTTTGCAAGCTTTTAAAAAAAGTTAATGACACAATGTTGGAAAATATTTAATCAAAAAAATTTTGGGTTGTTACCAATGAAGAATGCATAATTTCTTGTTATTATTATGATCATTATGAAAAATTTAATGCATCATTGATTACTTGCAAAGAAGAATAAAACCATATAATATGCTAAGTTTAAAGCAATGTTTTGTTTTTAATTATTGGTAGCCAGGAAAGCTGTAGCAATATAAATATAGTTAATTTTAAGCATCCAAAATCTGTGCCAAGTACCTACAATGTATTCAAAGCAAACCTAGAAACAAATACATGGAAATATTGAGATTATGTTCTTATTCAAGAAACAAAGTAATAGAATAGGAAAAAATAATTGGATGACATTTAAATGCCTTATTTATAGCATGTTTGCAATGTCAGAGTTTTCAAAATTTTATGATTTTTTTTCCACATTCCCACATTTACAAATAAATGGTAAGATTTTTAGTACATGTTGAATTATTTTCTTGTTACTAATCTTGTTGTTACGATTTCAACACTAGCAGCTGTAGCAGTATTTTTTATTGTGTGCATTAAGTGTAACATTTACATTATTCATATTTTCGTTTACCTTTCAGAAGTTTCAAAGTTTACAAATCAGAAGATCCTTGCATTTCAGTTCCATCTATGATTTTCTCTAAATTTACAGGAGACAATAGGAAAAACACTGAAATCTGGTTTTTAAAATAACACTTTTGCCAATTATAGTATGTCTATAGCATTTATTCTAAATTTGTGGGTGAATATGCTATATTTTATTAGTGAGACAGTATACCATGCATGCACTTTTAGTCAAATTTATTTAATCTTTAGTTAAAGTTTTCATTTTGTGTAGATTTGCATTCAGTTACCGTAAATACCACAGAGAGATCTTATCTAGCTTTTACTTAATTTCTCCCAATATGATATTGTATATAATATCACAATCAGGGAATTTAGTGTAATATAATCCACCTAACTTATTCAAGTTTCACCAATTTTACATTTATTTATGTGCTTCTGTATTTAGTTCTGCATAATTTTATCATGTGTAGATTTAAAGTAGCTGTCACCACATTCAAGATACAGAAGAGTCTCATTATCTCAAGGATCCTGGTTTTGTCATTTTAGAATCACACCTAATTTTCTCCCATCTTCCACATTCCTACCAATTACTATTGCGCTCTCCATTTCTATAATTTTGTAATTTCAAGAATAAATGGGGTCAGTATGCTTGTTAGAGGGCCAATACTCTCACAGGTCTTGTGTCATGAGCCATGGGGGCTAGGTAGTCTGTGACCCGGGTTGACTGGCGGCTAATCAGGTTAGTGGCTTATTCAAGGAGAATTGGATGGTAACAGGAGTCACAAAATTTCCTCAAGAAGCAAACGATAACCACTGGAAAGATGAAAGAAAGCTATCATTTTAATGTTAGCAGGACATTTGGATGCCCTTGGCCTCTACTTAAAAATACTTTAACTCCAGACAATAATAGACATGTTTAGGAGTAGTTTAGAATAAAGAAAACATAATATTTTAATGCTGGAGGTATATTTTCTGTATGAAGTAAAATGTAACACTTAATATTTATTTTGTAAAGAAGTTGTTTTAAGAAGTAACATGTATAGGTGCATTGCCAATTCAGTCCTTTCGTCAAAAGAAGGTAGATATACTCCTTATGTACATACATCTTTTACATCTCAATTTCTTTGTAAAACATAATCATGAGAGGTCTACTTTGTAATTCAATAACTTGTTCATAAATCACTTTAAAACCTTGCAGCTGGCAAACTATGTTAATTCGAACTTGTGTAAATAACACTTAGGACTTTAGGCTCTCTTGAAAAAAAGACATTTTCTCCTTACTAGCCAGCAAATTTCAAATCTAGTTTCTCCTCTCAGACATAATGCAGAGTGAGTACCCTGAGGAAATAAGAGGAGAGTAACACTGTTCATGCAGAGTGTATAAAGAAGCAGTTCGTGGGCTACTCTTCATGAAATTTCACAAGAACTGTACTTTCCATAGGCTCTATTGCAGAAAAAAAAAAAAAACACTATGGGATTTAATAACATCAGAGGTTAGTAATACAAGAAACTAGCATAATCTGCAGGAAATTTCAGTATAGGCAGAAAAAGGCACATAAAATTATTATTTTTTAGCATTTAAAAATGAATAGATTTCCTTTTTCTCTTTACCTGATAAGACCTGAGTTCAGGGATAAGCTGTTCTGCAAATGATTATGGCTTCTGAAACAATAAAAAAGCTGTTTTCTCCATTGTGTTTTAGATGCTAGACTGAAACTGCTCACGGAGGGTAGACTAGTGGGCATGGAAAGATGGAGTTTCAATTATAAATTAGTGAAAATTATTCTGGTACAGTGGTTATTCTTTTCTATGTAGTGTATTGTTTTAGTGGGGAAATGTGTAGTCTCTCGTGAAAATGTAATGCCTGGTCAAAGTGTTTCTCCCATCAAAAGACAAACAAAAAATTGAATTTTGGAGAATTCATCCAAGAAAATTCATAAACCTGATGCTTTTAGTCCGCTATATTTCTCAAAACTGTTTCAAAATAAACCAAATCTAATATGCAGGTAAAATCAAATTGTAGAAGGAAAATATAGAAGACAACAGGGTTAAGAACAGAAACACATAGTTTCAAGTACTACCTCATATTGGTGACAGCTTTAAAGAAAGAGGATGAACTATTTCTCAAATATGCTTCCTGCTGTTATGATACACCCTAGGGGGGATCCACAGGTCTTACAGATATATTGGGAAATGGTTGAGTGCTCTTTACCTAGTCTGATCTACAGATTGTGTATCACTTAAATAATATGGTAGCTTTGATTTTGCTGCTGTAACCACACAGTTTGATAGAAAAAAATAGTTTATGTTCTAAAATCTTAGATTGTGTGGTTTGACAAATTTCTGCTGTAAGTTTTTGCTTATCTCTTACTTGCTATGTACAATGGATCTGTCTTGATTATAGGTTATATTCTAAGTAGATGGTTGGATTTGATTGTGTATTAGAAGTTTGTTCAATTTCAGGGTAACCAGTGCATATATTAATTAATGACTTGCTTGCTTTAATCAGGAAGAGAATGTTGATGATTCTAAGAAGGGGAGATTGAAAACAACTGATGGTTCTATTATTTTCTCAACTTGATTAGAAGGACATTGGTTAATTCAGATGTTATTATCAATTATTGAGGAATGAATTTGTTGTAAAAAAACAAATGAAGAAAAACACAGACAAATGAAATGTAAATCTTTTCTCTCTTTTTTCATATTTTTCTTTTAAATTAAAGTTAATTTTTTTTTACATATGCAAAGGTCTGGGGCATTAGTAAGGTAGAGGAAAAGAATTATGCTCTTATCTGCTATAAAAACAAAGTCACTAAGAAGTTACCATTCTCCATATTGATTTTCCTGATAAGAAATTTTTAAAAGACTGTGGAAAATCCACAGAAACAAAGAACAAGAGTTTGTGTCAGCACACAACTTTGTTAACTGCTCTCAGAGAGATGCCAAAATTACAGCTATCCTAAATTAGTGCTCTTCAGATGCTTTTGAAGAAGTGTAAGAAAAATACATAAGCCATGACCGTAGAAGGGCATACAAAAGAGGCAATACATGAAAATAAAACTAAATCATCTTTATGTTCTAGAAAATTATCCCAAATAATCTAGAGATTATTTTCCTTCCATTTGAAGTCTGCGTAGGTAAATTATTCATGGACAGAAGACATTTACAAATAAAGGCTTTTTTTTAAATCACAATTTAATGTCAGTGAAGGAGACAAACAGTTAAAAATAGTGAATTTCCTAGATATGTACCTGCCCCGTTGGATGTGACAGCCTGAGTTATTCATTACTTCATGGCTCTAACTGGATTACTTGTTTTTGTTTTTTTGTCTTTTTAAAAAATAATTTATTAGTCACTGAACTATGTGCTGCATATAAACCAATGAACAAAACTAGGTATTTTTCTGAAATTACTAAAGACAAACATGTCTTTCAGTTTTAAAAAATCATTAATATTTATGTGATAATATTTAAAATCAAATATGCCTTAGTTAGTTTAATTTGGTATAATTTTACTATAAATATTAACCGTATTTTTTGTAAACTTTTCATAGTTTATTATAGTCCTTCTTCAAATTTGGAATAATTCATTAATTTTCTTTTTGTTGCTGATGTAGACGATATTGAACAGGTGGGAAAATCTAAGGCATTTGATGTTTAAAAGTAAAGCAAAACTGCCCACATGACACCTGAACAACAAGAAAACGCTAGTCTAGCAATAGTTAAAAGGATTGAGAAAACTGATTTTAACAATAACAAAACATTTCACTTGTCACATAGTAGGAATTCAAAAAATGTCTATGGAAGTAAGCAATTATATTAAGTAGCATTTCTTATTAGTGTTTCAAAAGTAAAAAAAAAATTGAGAAATATAGTATTTAATCCTTTCATTACAAATCAGTAAACATAGATCTCTCTGAAAAATAAAAACACAGAAGAGTGACAAGTTAGTACAGCCAAAATAGACCATTTATTAGAAGAAAAAATCAGCAATGAATGACAAAACTGAAACCTAAGAAACTTGTAGAAAACTATATGTAGTATTTTGAATACAAATAAAGTTTCATATATAATGCAGTTTATATTTTAATGTCAAGTCATCCAAGTTAATATGATTTTAAAATGTAAAGTTAATACATTTTTCATTTTTAATCAATCATTAATTTAGTGATTCCTTAGCAGTTACTAGGTTCTTGCAAACTGCCAGGCTTGTGATACATACAATCCAAAGATCATTAGACATATTCCCTGGAATTAAAGAAATAATTATTTTAAAATACAAAGGAAAACATCATCAAGTAAAAAGAATAGATGACTAAGATAAACTCCGAAATTGGGGTGCATTGCATGAAAAATGGCCACTTTTTTTTTTATCTCTGAATGTAGACCACTTTGCAATATAATATTGTAGCTCTTCCCAATAAGAGATGGGCAAAGTTATACAATTTGTTTTGGCCAATATGACGTTAGCAGATATGATTTAAGAAGCAGATTGAGAAACTCTTGCACATTGGGGCTTTTCCTCTTTCGGTTCCTGGAACCCTGAGACCACCACGTGAAAAAGTCTGAGCTAAATTGCTGGAGTATGAAAGATCATGTTTTCATCTTGAAAACATAAAGAAAATGTGGTATATATACATAACAGAAAACTATTCAGCCACTAAAACATGAAACAAAATAACGTCTTTTACAGAAACTTGGATGGAATTGGAGGTCATTATCATAAGTGAAGCAAGCCAGACATAGAAAGACAAATATCACATGTTCTGACTCATAAGTAGGTGCTAAATTAGTTTTACACATTGACATAGAATGTGGAATAACAGGCAAAGAAAACTTAGAAGGGTGACAGGGAGGAAGTGTGACGGACAATGAGAAATTACTTGGTGGGTACGATTTACATTATTTGGGTAATGGATACTCTGATTTGACCACTACACGTGTAACAAAATTGCACTTGTACCCCAAAAATACAATAATACATAAATTAAAAAGTGCCTTTCTTTTTTTTTTCCTTCTTTTTTTTTGAGATGGAGACTCACTGTGTCACCCAAGCTCTTCCCATTAAGTGCAGTGGTGCCATCTTGGTTCACTGCAACCTCCACCTCCCGGGTTCAAGAGATTCTAAGGCATGCACCACCGTGTCTAGCTACTTTTGCATTTTTAGTAGAGATGGGATTTCACTATGTTGGCCAGGCTGGTCTCGAACTCCTGACCTCAGGTGATCCACTCACCTCCACCTCCAAATGCTGGGATTACAGGCATGAGCCTCCATGCCCTGCCAAAGGGTGCCTTTCAATCATAAGATATTATCAGTCAACTGCTAGATAACCCTCTAGGTGACATGATAGCCTGGCAGACAGATCAACTAGGCAGGTCTAAACCACCAATAGCTGACCCCAAAACTGAAAAATAGTTTTTGGCAACTAACTTTGGATGGCTTCTTATATAACAAAACTAACTAATTTAGAAATAATATAAGGTTTTTATGAAAACATTCATATTCTGCTTGTAAATATTATAGAATTAAGAAACAGAAGTATTAGCTACTATAAAACTTACTAATTTATTATATTTAAAATGAGTTTAGACTTAGAAAAGTGTTAGAAATAGATCATTTTGTATGTATAACCTTCGCCAGCTTATCCTAGAGTTAATAACTCACATGAGCATAGTATGATGAGCAAAACCAGAAAATTAGAATTGGAATAAATACTATTAACTATAATACATTTGTCCACTAATTCGTTTTTTCACATGTTGTTATTCAGCACTCCACACTGCAATCAGTGATTCTGTCTCCTTCGGCTCCTTCAATAGGTGAAAATTAGAATTGGAACAAATATTATTAACCATAGTAAATTTGTCCACTAATTCACTTTTTACGTGTCGGTATTCCGCACTCCACACTGGATTTTCAGTGGCTCTGTCCCCTTAGACTCCTTCGATCCGTGCAGTTCTTCAGTCTCTCCAGCATTTCATTACAATGATACTTTCCGAAAGTGGTGGCCATTTTGAAAACGTGTCTCCGCAGGGCACAGTGTCTCACATCTGTAATCCCAGCATTTAGGGAGACCGAGGCGAGGGGATCACATGTGCTCAGGAGTTCCAAACCCGTGTGAGCAATGTGGTGAAACCCCGTCTTTACTAAAAATATAAAAATTAGCCGGGAGTGTTGGTGTGTGCCTGTAGTCCCAGCTACTCTGGAAGCTGAAGCAGAAGAATCATTTGAGCCTAGGAGGTGGGAGGCTGCAGTGAGGAGAGATGGTGCCATTGCACTCCAGCCTGGGCAACAGAGTGAGACTTCGTCTCAAAAGAAAAAGAAAGAAAAGAAAAGAAAGGAAAGAAAATGTGTCTGTAGTTAGGTTTATCTAATCATTTTTTCAAATTAGATTGAAGCTATATATTTTCGGTGAAAACTCAGAAGTTATGAGGCCTGCTTGGTGCATTAGTAAAGATTGCATGCTGTGTCTTCTTACTTATGGTATTGATTTGGAATACAAGCTTAAGAGGGTTTCTTCCAGATTTCTCCACGTGTTAAACTTGTAGTAAAATGAAACTGTTAAATTTAAAACATACCAGTCATATAATAGTTAAGTATATTTTATATGAGTGATTCTCAGTGAAACAAACCAGATGATATCAAGTTGCATGAAGTACATTGGAAAAGTTATAGTTTTAATGAGATAATGTAATCGGTAAAACAATGTATACTTAAAACAAATACCTGTGGTGATATTATATTATGGCGTTACAACATTTAACATCTTGAGTACACCAATTTTCTTCTTATGAATGAAGAGGTGGGTTTGAGGGTTTATATTTTATGAAGAGTCACTACACAGTATTTCACATTTTTTAACAGTCAAACAGCTGTGGTGACAGAAAACGTCAACATTTTATTGTTATATAACAATCGTTCTCTACTTTTTATTCATTATCACTCCCACGAGAAAAAAATTAAATTCTCCTCATTCATAATGCTTGTCTTAACATCAGAATCATTTATTTTCCCTTTTCTTGCCATATTAGGAGCCATAGGTTGTTAGTGTCTCTGCTCATGTGACTTATTCTAGGACTCAGGTTAAAGGAGCAGCCTCTGCCAGTCACATACTGTTGTTGAAGGAGGCAGTAACAAACCTGGTAAATGCACTCAATATCTCTTAAACCCTGTGCTTAGAAAGGGCTTTGGAGCAGGTTCACCGGGCACTGGTTACAGAACACACTCATAGGCAACAAGTTACATAAAGTGAATTTATTACTTTAGGTAGGCAGCAAGGGATAACAGATGCCCAGGATTTATTGTGAGTCAGTTCCCCAGGACTCAGGATAGCTGTCCAGGGCAAATAGAGTCTTACTTGGATGTGTCCCGCTTGCGACAGCTAAAGGACTCCTAAAGGCAACCAAGGTTTATATACCTCAGGGGAAACATGACTGGACAGGCTAAAGCACTGAAGGACCTCCTTTCTCTAGCAGAGAGAAGAACAGAACACAGGCTACTCTGAATAGTTCTCCTCCTAGCTCAGGATGTTGTATTCTCAGCACATGCTTAGACTTTCTTGAACATTACAGCAAGAGGGGAGAAAAAACTGGGTCCGTCCATGGCCACCCTGAGAAGGGTTTTGCACTGTATCTGTCATTTCTGCTTCTATTCCATTGGTCGGAACAAATCAAATGAGCAAATATGACCTGATGAGACAGGGGAAAGTATTCCAGCCATAGGAAGTCAATGCAAGTCATGACAATGACATAAGGTATGGAATCATATTACAAGGAAGACAATAAGTGAATAGTGGAAAATAATACTGACATTTACACAAGAGTAGAACACTACATCAGGCCACTGTTTGATTTCTAGCCTATCCCTTTAGTAGCTGGAGGAGGTTTAAAAAGCCATTTTGCTTTCTTGTGATCATTTGCCTCATTTGCAGAATGGGAAAACAAAAAAATACCTACCTCACAGGGTTGTTTGGAGGATTAACTGAGTTCACATAAGTAAAGCAAATAGAATACTTTCTTGAACATTTGTGTGCTATGTGTAAGTGTTAACTAGAGTGTTTATGTGTAAGTGTTTATTATATCACATGGACAGACACACACACACACACACACACACACACCCAAACACATGCACAACAAACAACTTTGCTAATAATTAAACTAGCCTTCTTTAGCAATCCTTTAAAATTCTCCCCACCCCTTTTTTTTTGAGACAGGGTCTCACTCTGTCACCCAGACTAGAGTGCGATGGCACAATCTTGGCTCACTGCCTCCTGTGTTCGAGCAATTCTCCTGCCTCAGCCTCCCAAGTGGCTGGGATGACATGGGTGTGCCACCATGTCTAATTAATTTTTGTATTTTTAGTAGAAACGGGGTTTTGCCATATTAGCCAGGCTGGTCTGGAACTCCTGGCCTCAAGTGATCCACCTGCCTTAATATCCCAAAGTGTTGGGATTGCAGGCATGAGCCACCATGCCCAGCCTGAAATTCTGTCTTCCTGAAGACTGTCCATTATATGCATTGAGTTTTAAACAAAATGTAGATTTGTTCTCTATTTGTATCTAATCTAAGTTCCTATAAAACCAACTCTGTAGCAACTTTTAAAAGCTTTAAGTTAATTTTATTTCCCAAGGAGTCATACCGATATTGCTGTTTACAACAAAATTGCAAAACACAAACTTTGCAATATTTTTGTATGGCTCCATCAGAGTATTATGGCAAATTTAAAAACACATTTTAGAAACATAAGCTTTTACGGAAAGCAAAGCTTCTATTGCTTGATATTACACTGTTGAAACCCAAGTTTATTACTCTGGCTCAGGCCCCTCTTATGAGCTCGCTCACTACCTGCACACCTCCCCTAGCATATTCACAGTCAATGCACACTAAATGCAACCAAGTTTTAACTCATGGTATTTTCTACAAAACCTGATTGTGATCCAGTGATCCCTTTTTCATTAAAAGATACCATCATTCTTCCAATGGCACAAGCCAGAAACTTAAGAATCTTGTTTTACATTACCCTTTTTACCATCAGATTGATCTTTCTAGACTCCATCGTTATCTTCTTAACTACATCTCAAGTCTATCCGTCTCTCCGTATTTGCCTAATAGGCCTACCCATTTCATCTCTCCCCTAGGTGGCTACAATAATTTAATAATTTTTATCCCCACATCTTTCTTCTCCACCTAATATCCTTGTACACATATACACAACCATTTCAAACACTGCAACCAATTAAATATTTTAAAACACATTTGTATCTGTTTGCCCTAACTTGAAGTTACTGTTAGCATGGCCAATAAAGACATGACCTACATCTTCACATTAATTTCTTGTCATTATTCTTCCAACTCTCTCTATGTGGACCACACCAATGCTGTTTACCTTACTGCCTGCACCAAGCCAGGCATAACAGCTACATGAAACTTTGCCTGAATCATTTTTTTACCCCATTCATTGTGTCCATCATCCTTAAACCTCAATTTCATGAATTTCTCCTAAGGCCCCTCAGCGTTCATACAGCCATTAATTTCCTTTCACGGCACTTAGAGCACTGATTTTACTTTGTTTGATTGTGTACTTAATACCGGGCTCTACTATGAATCTGTAGCCCTGTAATTATAGGAATTTGACTTTGTTGCTGTTTCTCACCTTTATTTCCCCAGTATTAAGCATAGGCGCTGTCGTAGTAAGCATTTGATGAATATCTAATTTCTCATTAATCATTGCCTAAATCTCAAGAGTGTGGACTAATTTAAATTAGAAAATATATGCCAGAATAATTAATAAAGAGCTGTATGTAGGTTCTTCATTATCAATGCAATTTATAATTGAGACTTAGCTGAAATTCATGAACTCAGTCATTCAATTTTAAAAGAGAATATAGGTGATGCATATGAAAGAAACAGGCAGAAACAGGATACCTAGACTTATCTAAGCTACTTTATTTATTATTTCTTGCTCTATTGATCTGAGTAAGGAACCTATTACTAAAAGTGGGAAAGAAAATTGCTGGAGCTGATAGAGACCCAATCCATCTGATACTTAATGAAAATTAAAACTAGGTATAAGAGTTAAGATTTTTATCTTCAGGCATTAAACATTGTGGTAAGATTATTTTAAAAGCAAATTCTGGGTTTTGGCATACATTAAACCAATATGTTTATTATATAGCTTTTTTTAAGGATCTAGATACTTACATATGTATCTATAAAACATTTTAGCATGAAGAAAAATCTATTTCTGCTATACATTTTAGAAAAGTAAGTAGTGCACAATTATTTTATTAGCATTATTTGATGAAATATGATTATTTTATCTGATTTCCACACTCAGCTCTACTCTGAGCTCGCTAAAAATAAAATTTTAGATTTGTCCTCCTTAAGAGATCTTTTTACCTGCAGAAATATCTTGTATCTTATACTATTTTTATTTATAATTTAAGTCATTTATTCTCCAAGAGGTAACTGAAAACGTACTCAGATTTCATTGCTTGCCAAAATACGTTTTATTCTAACAGAAAAACGTATAGATACGTTCCAAGAAAAGTATTGAAAAATATATGAGAATAATTTTTACAAGATGAAGACTTAAATTTTCTAACCCAAAAAAATGTGTTAAATTTGTGTGTTCTTTGGTAATAAAAATAGTCAAAGGCAGTAACCATAAACCACTTCTGGAATGTCATGTATTGTATAAATGTGTCTATAAGAGCAACTAATACATTTATTCCCACATAAAAATACATGGTGAGGCTTATATGTTTTTAATTTAAAACTCTTTAAACAATAAAATTACAGGAATACGGGGTATGCAGTTTTTGGAATGGATTATCCCATGAGGGCCTGCTGATCTTAGACATTATGGATGGGGGTGAGCGACCAAGTTAGTCATGTCAGAGAGAATGCTGTCTGAATAAAGCAATCCATGCAACCAAGTAAAAATCTCAGTGATGAGCTCTTTGTGCATGGAGAGAGGTAAATTGCTTCTTCATACCTGCAGATTTGCACTCTAATATTAGCTAAATGGCTTTGCCAAAGCATGATGTTGGTCACTGGGAGACTTGCACATGGGATGTCTCCATGAAATTCTAATATAATTCTCAACATTTTGAAGTATAAAAAGCCTAATATTTAGAGATCAATATTCTAAGTTTAAGTTTTACTCTGCTATACATTACCATAGTGGTTTTGGAGAATTTCATTGCACAGCAATTTTTCTGTAAAACGAAAAATAAATTAGTCTGTGATATACAGAACCACAGAAAAACAAAGTAAAGTGACATATATAAATGATCTGTGAAAACTGTGAGAACTTTATAAATTATAACACATAGATACCATTTTATTTTTACTATCATAATTTTTGTTTAATGTTACTACAGGATAAATAACTATGCATATAAATACCCTAAAGACTGGAATAACAATACTTATTTTAATACAGATCATGATTTTTGCATGCTTGAGTATAACTTTCACTTTTAAAAGACTGGTGTAATGAATTATAACAAACTATTAATAAGTCCAAAAAAGTATTATGAAAATTATGAGAAGTTGCTCAGGAAATAGCACAATCCCTGGCCCATAGTGAAGAGTCAAAGTCAACTTCTCTCCAGCTTGTTTCTTCTCTTTGTTGTACAAAGAGCTAAATTACAGCTCTCAGAGGTGGAGAATCTAATTGGCTTGGAGAGTTAGTGGTAAGTCTGAACCCAAGATTCCGTGCATTTGACAGCTTTGATTTACCTTATAATTGCACATTTTGCAAAAAACAATTAAGTGAGAAAAATTACAGTTCTATACAGGAACTCTGCTAGAGAAAATAAATAAGCCAAAATTACTATAATGAGTGCAAATATTAAGTCCACTATTGTATTAATTCATTACTATACTGAACAACCTAGAAAATGTATTGCTGTGAATAATCAGTTTCCTTGGAGAGCAGTTTATTCACTATTTTTACCTAATCATCAAGAAAAATGGCTGCCACTTGTTTTTGAATCTACATTGTCCATAAAATCATAAGAATTAATGAATTCTGCATTTATATATACCACCAAATATTGAATTTTTATAAAAGAATATTATGCTTAAGAGCATATCATTGCCTAATGTTTTTCCAGAAGTACTTTTAGCAAATGTTGATTCATTAGCTCACAACTGTGTGTGACACTTCGATTTTTAATCTCATAAATCAAATGGAAATATAATTAATATTCACTTTCAGATTGTAAGTGTCCTTCATAAGATTTGACAACAAATTGCCCATTTTTCACTTGATTCATCTTGGGCTTACAATTTTGATACAAGTCACTTAAAATTATTCTGACATTTCAAAATGTGAAAAAGTCAGCAAGCATTATTTTATTTGAAAAGTGATAAAGAAGAGCAATGTGGCCCTTTTAAATTTATTTCATAAGCAAGGCATCCAAATTGACTTACAGAGACTCTTCTTCCTAGCATCCTTTATATAAATAAGTCACCATTAATGATTGACTTTTGTTGGAACTCTGTCAACTTTTCTTTATTGTAGAATTGCTCCAAGGTATCAAAAATAGCTTAAAGATCGAATATGTAGGTTCTTACACATCACGTACTTGGATATCATGGTTTATACATTCCCCCCCTTGCCAATTTTTAAAGCAGTTTATTAACTATTTTTAGCTAATCCTCAAGAAAATGGCTGCTGCTTACTTATTTTGAATTGACATTGTTGAACATTTATTTCAACTCTTTTAGTCATTTGGCTTCTCTATTTTCTTCTTCATTCTTTCTCTGGCAATTGCATTTCTGAAGATTAGTATTTATTATAGGAAGGAATAAACTAAAACATTGACATTTATTTTTGAAATAATTATAAAATCAATAAAACAAATTCTGTTTTCATAATTATACCTTGATCAATTAGAATTAGATTTCTTTTCAGTAGAGTGACAGTGAACAGATTGTTTAGGAATGTGCCAAATGAATAGCTATCCAAACTGTGATTAAAAATAGAATACTGGGCTTACACACACAACTGATACCACCAATGAAGAAAAATTGGTTTGGCTATTCTTTGAAAATGCCTAAAATCAATATTCTAAGATTCTTGGTTCTGTTAAAAACTTTTATGTACAAATTTTATTGATTTTCTAACTTGTTCCATAAAATTTAATATATTTTAGTTTTTTTCCATAAAACAATACATTTATATATTATGACATCTCCATGATAGATGCTGTTTCAAGATTGATTTCTGTTTTATATTGCTATACAAAGAAAAAAGCATTAAAAGCAAATACCTAACCATGGGTTAAATGCATCATGTTTACTTTTTCACAATTATTCAAATACTTGGTGGAGCTTATCAAAAATATAGGATGTTAGTTTTGACAAAGAATAACATTTAAAACTTTTATTTCCTTACAGAAGCAATAAAACACAAAAAGTGCCTTATTATTGATTTTTTTTCACACATTTGATATTTAACATTGACACAATATCCCAATAGAGTTGTACTTTGAATCAACAGTAATGTACATATATTTTTAGAAAAACATTTAGAGAAGTATAAAATCTTCATGGTCAATGAGCAGATGGGACCACTTCATTCAGGAGAGTGTAGGGAGATGAAGACAGGATGCCCATATGACCACATGCAGAAAAAATATATATGTAAAAAATACATATGCATGCAATCAATGATTCTTATCAAAAGAATATGCTATTGTAAAGAATGAGAATAATTAGAAATAAATTGTTTCTTGTTGCAGAGTTGGAAATTAGTTTCCAAAGAGAAAAATGCAATCAGCCTGCCTTGGGACAAAAATTACATTATTACATTTTTATTTTTACTGTGCTTTGGGAGGAGGTGGCAGAAGAATTGACAGTTGTCAGCATTTACTGGAATACTATGCACATGTATGTTGACTTCAACTACTTCGAATGACAAAATCTACAATTTTAATGGATTACCATTATGTTTATGTCCATGGTATATGCATGATTGAATTCTACTCTCCCCTCTCTGATCAGTGCCATTGTAATTGGCACTCCATTGCTACTACTACTATCTCCTAAGTTACTAGAGATTGGAGGATCAGTTCTGAACCTGTGTTGTATATAGGCAATTGCATGTTTGATAAGATGTGAAGAGTAATGAGAGAAATCTTAGCTGTCTAAAATAGTGTCTTCACATTCAGATTTCAAACTCTTTTCCATTTTGTTAAATAAATCCATTTGTTTCTTCTCCCTTGGTATTTTTAAATGCAAATACTCCTGAGAGGGAAAATTCACATATAACAGTACCCTAGTGGAGGATGTCATTAAGATAGGGTGCTCAGGACAAAGATTTCTGGAGAGATAAGTAGGAGGAAGTGAGTGAAGGATATGAACAGACACTTTTCAAAAGAAGACATTTATGAGGCCAACAAACATAGGAAAAAATGCTCATCATCATTGGTCATTACAGAAATGCGAATCAAAACCACATTGAGATACCATCTCATGCCAGTTAGAATGGCGATCATTAAAAAATCTGAAGAGAACAGATGCTGGAGAGGATGTGGAGAAATAGGAACACTTTTACACTGTTGATGGGAGTGTAAATTAGTTCAACCATTGTGGAAGACAGTGTGGCGATTCCTCAAAGACCTAGAAACAGAAATTTCGTTTGACCCAGCAATCCCATTACTGGGTATATATCCAAAGGATTATGAATAGTTCTGTTATAAAGACACATGCACAGGTATGTTCACTGCAGCCCTGTGTACAATAGCAAAAACCTGGAACCAACCCAAATGCCCATCGATGATAGACTGGACAAGGAAAATGTGGCACATATACACCAAGGAATACTATGCAGCCAGTAAAAAGGATGAGTTCGTGTCCTTTTTAGGGACATGGATGAATCTGGAAATCATCATTCTCAGCAAACTGACACAAGAACAGAAAATCAAACACCGCATATTCTCACTCATAGGCAGGTATTGAACAATGAGAACCCATGGTCACAGGGAGGGGAGCATCACACACTGGGGTCTGTTGGCAGGGGACTAGGGGAGGGATAGCGATGGGTAGGGAGTTGGGGAGGGATAGCATGGAGAGAAATGCCAGATACAGGTGACAGGGATGGAGGCAGCAAACCACAGTGCCACGTTTGTACCTATGCAACAATCTTGCATGTTCTGCACATGTACCCTAGAACCTAAAGTGCAATAATATATATATATATATATATATATCATTGGCCTCCCACTTAAATTTACTTACTTTCTTCCTGCCATTTTCTCCCCACCAAATAATACAATTATTGAACCCGGGAGGGGGAGAGTGCAGTGAGCAGAGATTGCACCAGTGCATTCTAGCCTGGGGGACAAAGCAGGACTCTGACTCAAAAACAAATCGCTTTTTAAAAATAATAGCGTTGGCCAATTATAAAATACTAATATAAACAGAAGTATCAAAACCTTGAAAATGCCTAATCAGGAGTTATACAAAAAGGGCAATTTTGTGAGAGAAACTTTTCGTCCAGTTGGCATCCAATCGTGTTTGAATAGTTTCATTAATCAAAAAAAAAAAAAAAAAATCAAACTCTGGATCCATTATACTAACTCCCTATGTCATGATTTTGACTTTCTCAGTAATAGTTGCTACCTATTTCTCCTTTTTGAATCTGAGAAAAATATTTGTTTTTTCATCTTCTACCATAGAAAAATACAGTAATGTAAAGACAAACCGCTAATCCCGAGACACGCCAGAAGCTCATTCAATTTTGTTTTCCTTTGGCCCTGAGATTTCCCCATTCACTTTCAGGAATAAACAGCTTCAGAATGCAGTCTTTATAGCTTTAATAGCTCCTGGCATTCACAGTCTCTCAGCTCATACCACTCTTTAAACTCTCCTTGTTCAAATACTTGAGACTTCTGGATTCAGGTCAGTCAGTGCTCTAAGGTCTCCTGTGTGTTCCGCTTCCTTTTCCCCTTGGTTTATTTTCTTCTTAACTGGATACCGTTGAACCTGCTTTGTGTCAATCTTATGAGCAAAAGGAGTCAATTGAAACATTTTCAGTTTAGTTTTACAGTACATGAATTACTTACACATTTTTTGTAAAATATATTCATTTGCTTTAACATCAGCTTTAAGGTATCTGTATACGATATTTTATATTGTTTGTAAAAGAGTAGTCAAAATGTTGATTTGGTAAAGATAGCTGAGAGTTTATGTATGAATTTTCCTTTCTATTGTTCTCAGAGGACATGATTTTTTGGGAAGATATTTCTGTTAAATCAGCAGTTTAAAGTGGGAATGGATTAAATGTTTTCTTAATTCATTCTGGAGCTATGTAATCCAATATGATGCCAGCTAGCCACATGCTAATCCTAACTGAGATGGGCTGTAGATATGAAATACACACTGATTTTGCCATGCTCAGTGGCTCTTACCTGTAATCCCAGCACTTCGGGAGGCTGACCTGGCAGATCACGAGGTTGGGAGTTCGAGATCAGCCTGACCAACATGGAGAAACCCCATCTCTACTAAAAAAAAAATACAAAAATAGCTCGGCGTGGTGGTGCACACCTGTAATCCAAGCTACTTAGGAGGCTGAGGCAGGAGAATCGGTTGAACCCTGGAAGCGAAGGTTGCGGTGAGCCAAGATCATGCCACGGCACTCCAGCCTGGGCAAAAAGAGTGAAACTCCACCTCAAAAAAAAAAAAAAAAATACACACTAATTTGCAAGCTTTAGTATGAAAAAATAGTCTAAAATATGTCATCGATAATTTTGGCAATGATTACAATAGAAATAATATTTGGATATATTGAAGTAAAAAGATTATTATACTTCATCTTTTATTTTATATTTTAATGTGATGACTAAAAAATTAAAAATTTGTTGAAGTGGCTTGCATTTATTATTTGTTATAATTCTATTGGACAATATTTCTTCTTTCTTTCTTTCTTTTTTTTTTTTTTTTGAGATGGACTCTGTTACCCAGGCTGCGCTGCAGTGGCACCATCTCGGCTCACTGCAACCTTCACCTCCCATGTTCAAGTGATTCTTGAACCTCAGGCTTTCTTCTTGATTTAAAGACTATGGTCTTTTTCCTCTGTCTTACATGACAGAAGAGGATAGACCTCTCTGTTGTCCCTTTTTCTGAACCTCTGCCACAGCCTCCCAAGTAGCTGGGACTGCAGGTGCCCACCACCATGCCTAACTAATTTTTGTATTTTTAATAGAGACAGGGTTTCTCCATTTTGGCCAGGCTAATCTCGAACGGCTGACCCAAGGTGATCCACCCGCTTCACCCTCCCAAAGTGCTGGGATTTCAGATGTGAGCCACCACACCAGGCCAATTGTACAATATTGGTAGAGAATTAGGACATGGCATTTTGCCAGGGTAAGTTAACTAAATTATTTGAGTTATTTTTGTGAATAAATGAATGATAAATACAAATATATACATGCAAATATGTGTAATTATATATGTATATTCATATTTATACATAACTCCTATGGATTGAGTGGTTTTTCCTCCCACCCTCACCCCCTCAAAATTCGGACTCCCAAAGCGATGGTATTTTGAGATGGAGTTTTGGAGAAGTAATGAGATCATTGAGACTGGAGCTCTGGTTTGACAGAATTAGTATCTTTAGAAAAAGAGGCACCAGAGAGCTCTATTCTTTTCTGCCGTATGAGATAGAGCGAAAAGACCATGGTCTATAAATGAAGAAGAAAGACCTCATCAGGAACTCAATTGGTAGGCACCTTGACTCTGCATTTTCCAGCCGTGAGAACTGTGATAAATAATATCTGCTATTTAAGTCACCCAGTCTATAAGGTTTTGTTATTGTAGTCTGAGACAATAAACACATATACATACATTTATACATACATTTAAATCTAATTTATAAATGCGTGTATAGACACCCAAACACACAAATACACACACAGTCTTGAAATATAATGACTATAGCAATTACTTGAGGATTTTTGTGCTTATGCGCTTTTCTTCTCTTTGCCAAGGCACAATGTCCTGATTTTGTTGCTGCACTATGTAGCATGTCTGTGATGTTTTTATTTTTATTTTTTTCTCTGAAAACTAAAAACGTAGAAAGGTTAATATGATGACAAATGCAAGAGTTAATGTTTTAATGTTTTCTTACTGTATGGTTAGAAATGCTTATCTAAATTCACTTTGTTGCTTGAAAGAAATTAGAATTGCCTCAATAAACTAAACTTTGAGATTATGACTCGTTGCTGTTCTAGGAATAAGGTCATGCATTTTAATATGGATTATTGACTTGATAGCATGAGCATGAAATGTTTTTGTCATATGAAGATCACAATCAGAAAACCCTTTAGAAGCTAGTATAAGTTTCACTTGGAAAAAGCATTGATAAGGCACACATTTTGTTGTGACTTATATGCTATTGTACCACCATTCTAGCAAAGAAAATATAATGTTTCTTCCCAACTGCTTTATTGCTGCATTTCAATCTTACATTGTATTCGTCAAACTTCTCCATGGCGTTGTTATCAAAGTCTCTGAAATGTATGGGCACAAAGCAAACAGTTGCTATTTGATTTTTTTAATCAAAGTTTTTTTTCCTAAAACATTACATTTTATTTTCTTGCTTCATGTCTAATAGTTCTAGTGTTCTGCTATAGTCATTTATTGTTCAAGTGCTATTATCAATTTTAAGAGAATAACTTTTATATAAACTTAGTAACTTACTTTTATGATAAAGATTGTCTTGATCTAGTGGAGACTCTATGAAACAATACAATAATAATTAGAAACAATTGAAGGGGAACCATACAATGATTTAAAAGAAGATACTGATTTTGACTATACTTGAATACATTTAATGCATTATTTAATATAAGTGCAAACATATCCAGGTATTAGAGAAGCTAGAAAATTCATGTCAATAGAATGATATACAAGTGGAGATATAATGAATATACAACAATATTACAATTTTTAAAGCAAGGAACTATTGTTACTGATATAACTGAAATCTACAGATATGTATATAAAAGTCTACTAAAAAAAAAAAAGAATTACAGTTTACCCAAGTAAATTTTACTCCTTTGAGAAGCATCAAAGTAATGATAATAAACACCTTCTACATTAGAGAATCTGACTTTAATCCTTATTTCTTACGTGATCCTGAGGACATCACTACTCTAATATCTCAATCTCCTAATCCATCAAAAGATAATTATAATTGCCTTACTGAAGGATCTCATGTTGCTCAGCAAAATAAAAGCTCTTTGAAAAGTATTGGTAAAATACTGATATATGTTCTTAGAATTTAAACCCAAGTTGAATTTTTCAAGAATTGGTAACTAGTCTGCAAAGTAATGCAGATCAGTGGGCTCATGTGAGGCCTAGGAGCTGTACCTGGGTGATATGGAAGCACTGTGGTGGCAGAATCATCTAGAGACTTTGCAGAAGAGAAGTGCCATATCCTATTTGCACAGATTATGGATAAGAGAAAATTACATTTGTTCCAATATTCAATGAAAATTCAGATTTTCAGCATCTATGTTTGAATTACAGAATTAATGATTACATATAGATAGTACATATGCCTACATATATATCAAGATGGGAAAGCATCATCCAATCATTTGAGGGCCCAGATAGAACAAAATTCTTTGTTTTTTCTTTTATTATTTTGTTTTTAATTGAGACAGGATCTCTCACTCTGTCACCCAGTTTGGAGTGCAGTGGTGAGATCACGGCTCACTACAAGCTCTGGCCATCCTCCCACCTCAGTCTCTGAGTAGCTGGGAATACAGGCACATGCAACCACAGCCCGCTAATATTTTTTATTTTTGTTTAGTTTTGTGTAGATGGGATTTGTCTATGTTGTCAGGGTGGTCATGAACTCCTGGGCTCAAGCAATCCACCCGCAGCAGCCTCCCGAAGTGCTGGGATCACTGGTATAAGCCACTACACTTGGCCCGAATTCTCTTGCTCTTCTTGAGCTGGGACATCCATTTGTCTTGTCTGACATTGGCTTCTCTGGTTCTCAGGCCTTGGGACTCAGAATGGGTTACACCGCTGGCTTTCCTGGGTCTGGAGCTTGTGGAAGGCACGTCTGGAGACTTCTCAGCCTCCAGAATCAGGTAAGCTAATCCTCACAGTAAGTCTCCTCTTGTAGATCTATCTATATAGTGTTGCTTCTATCTGTATGAAGAACCCTAACTAATAAAATTAAGGAGACATTTAAGGTGTGGGAACATCTCGGATAGGTACAAAAGCAGACACAAAAAAGGTGGGTACAGAAAATCTTTCTGAATGAAACAGAGACTAAAGATCAGAGAATAGGAACAGAATGAGAATAAATAACAATAATTGTAAGCATCAGATCAAGTAATTTATGGTTACGTTCCGCGCATATTAGACAGAAACATTCAGGATCAGTAGATGAGGAAGAGGCTGAAGAATGACTACCAAGGAAGCTATCACAGAATTATGCATCCGAAAGAATTTACAAGAAGAAAATGACTGGGTTTTAGGAGAAGGAACGTTAAAACGGTAAGTAGACAAAATCAAAATCCTCAAGCTTCTCCATGGTGATCTGTAGTACACACATAAACACCATTGTATATATTTGTAAATATTTGACACGATTTTTAAAAGCTGGTTTCAAAACTCTGAATGCTTTACAAAGAGAAAGTTTTATTTAATTTTCAGAATATGATAAATATGATAAAGTTCTATGTTTTCTGGATTAGAAGTGATATTGGGGTGCAACTATGTCAAAACATTAAAACAAGGTATTTTGGCACACGTCAGTGCATGTCATGCTGGTACATATTTTTCATAAAAAATGTTTGAGTATTGTCACTGAGTAAATAAATCAATGTATATGTTTATATATTATTTTTATTTTTTAGAATCATTTTGTAAATACAGTTGATATTAAAATGAATAATAGAAACTAATTTATTGTATTTTCTTTTATCAAAGGATGAAAGTTAGCTAGTATGATTTTATCCTGGGTGCTTTGGAAATATTTTTGCTCTAATAACATTAATATCAGTTAATATGAAGGGAATATTGTTTTACAAGTAGGAATTTATAAAATTTTACAGAAAGAAAAAAAAAAGTTCATCATCTCTTACCATAGACTGTATCCTTTTTTTTTTTTTTTTTGTATTTGGAAGAAATTGCAGTATTTTCTCAGTTATTGAGCTTTTCATAAATTATGATCAGTAATTGGCTGTATTTGTGCAGCCCGTTAGAGTAAAACACTGTCAAACTATGAGTACCATGGGCACATGTTGACCACATATAACAGGGAATTTTGTTTTTTTTTTGTGATGGAGTTTCGCTTTTGTTCCCTGGGCTGCAATGCAATGGCACAATCTCTGCTCACTACAACCTCCAGCTCCCTGGTTCAAGCGATTCTCCTGCCTCAGACTCCCAAGTGGCTGAGATTACAGGCATGCACCACTATCCCTGGCTAATTTTGTATTTTTTTAGTAGAGATGGGGTTTTTCCATGTTGGTCAGGCTGGTCTCCAACTCTCGACCTCAGGTGACTTGCCCGCCTCAGCCTCCCAAAGTGCTGGAATTAGAGGCATGAGCCTCGGGGCCTAGCCACAACAGTACGTTTTTTTCTGTTGTGCGTAAGATGTGCTTCTCTGGTTCAGGCTGCAGCAGTGATATGACCTTGTTTTTCTTTTTATAAGCTCTATCATGTGGAAAATGATGCCAATAGAGGAAGCACAGTTTGGCGGAGTGTATGGACAGGGCACAGGATTCTAAGGTCAGACATAGGGAACTGCAGTAATAAAGAGAAACACAATCATGGATAAGAACTCAATAGAGAGGTGGGAATTTGTAAGGCACTTTGGCGGGGTGCTAAGGCTCTGTGAATAAATGAAATTAAAGAAATTTATACTTTAAGTCAGTGAATGCTGGATTTTGGTAGTACTTAGTGGGTGAGAATTATATACCTTCTGTGTGTTTATTCCCTGTAATTGTACATGGTTTTGGGATTTCTAAAGAAGTATATAGATGACTATATCAATATATATGATATAGTATGTATCTATTCTATATGATATTGTCATCTATACCATATACTATATATATCATATAATTTGTTATAATCATATAAAATAACACAGGTTAACAGTGATCCCTAGTGAAAAACAGATTTCAACATATATAACTTTAAGAATACATGTACGTACATGCTAGTGGTCACACCAGAAAGGTCTGAAAAACTTTCCTAAAGCGAATTCAGTGTTGGTTTTAAATATTCTCTTCTCATAATTAAAAAGACTATATTGCACATATAACAGAAAAAAAGAAAGTTTATTTTTTAATAGTTCATTTGTCTGTATTCAAAGATTTTGATGTCCTGATGCTTTGTTAATGGGGTTAGAATGCATAATTGTGGAAGCATGAATTATGTAATTTTATAACAAAAGATTAATGGGAACTGTCAACCTCCTTCCCTAAGAAACTTGCTAGTTTTAGAACCCTTAAAATAATATATCTGCCATTTGCCAAGTTTTTTACTCTTCCATATCCAGATTAAATAATATGTATAGTTGAAACAATATTGCTAAAAATTTTGACTATTAATTTCCTCCCCTTCCTTCTGAGGATTTTTAGAACACTAAAAATCTGTGGTTGAGTTAAAATTGACAAAACTTTTATTTATAAAGCTAAATTACAACTGTTTATGTTATAAAAATAACAAAGTTCAATGTGTTAACTAGTTGATAAATGTTCATTTGGCAAAAATAAATATACATTTGTCTAGAACTCTCAATTACATAATATGCCTCAAGGAAAGACCCGTCCAAATAATTTATGTAAATCTTTTTTTCCTTTAATTTATGAAGGACTGCAGTAAATCAATTTGTAATTTTAAAACTTACAAAGAGCTAGGGAATACTTTGAACATACATATAGCAGCACAAAAGTAGTTGATTGTCAAAATTATTAAAAAGAAATAAAAATAGATACAATTACTCTATTAAAAATTTGGATGTCCCAAGCACCATAATATTCCAAATGATTATCTACTATAAATCATTATTAAGTAGCAATAACAATAGGTGTGATATGATTTGGATTTGTGTTCATACCCAAATCTCCTGTCCAATTTCAATCCTCAATGTGGAGGAGGTGCCTGATGGGAGATGATTGGGTGAGGAGGGCAGATTTCCCCCTTGCAGTTCTCGTGATAGCGAGTGAGTACTCAGGAGATCTGGTTGTTTAAATGTGTGTAACACTTCCCCCTTCACTCTCTTCCTCCTACTCTGGCCATGTAAGATGTGCCTGCTTCCCCTTCCCCTTCCACCACAATTGAATGTTTCCTGAAGACTTCTCAGCCATGCTGCCTGTACAGCCTGCAGAACCATGACTCAATAAAACCTCTTTTGTTTCTAAATTTCCTAGTCTAAAGAAACTCACGCCTGTAATCCCAGCACTTTAGGAGGCTGAGGCAGGTGGATCACAAGGTCAGGAGTTCAAGACCAGCCTGGACAACATGGTGAAACCCCATCTCTACTAAAAATACATAAACAGATTAGCCAGACATGGTGATGCACACCTGTAATCCCAACCATTCTGGAGGGTGAGGCAGGGGAATTTCTTGAACCGGGAGGCAGAGGTTACAATGAGCCTAGATCATGCCATTGCACTCTAGCCTGGATGACAGGGCAAGACTCCGTCTCGAAAAAAAAAATAGTAGTTCTTTATAGCAGTGTGAAAGCAGACTGACACAAGATATTTTTCTCTTCTCAGGAATACTACTCCCACTTCATCCTTAACGGTTCAGATTTCAGTGGTGAAGCCACAGGCCCAGAATGTCTTTATTAACCAATCTTCTCAGCAGTGCATTATTTACATTAGAAAAGACACAGAAAGGTAGCTAGGCAGATAGAGATAGATTATTGAAATGTGTAAATATAGCTACATAGATACACATGTAGGTTTAGATATATCTATACTGTAGTAGACAGAGTAAGGGGAAATCATCATGAGCCATCAGGGCCGTCGATGTTCCCAGGCCACATTCCGGGCTTGCTGTAGACTATTACTTTACTTGGTTTGTTCCAGTCCCTGGAAATAGTAGTTTAGGGGTTTTATCTGAAACGTGACATATTTAACAGGTCCCTTTCTTTCCTTGGCAAAATTTTAGTTTCATTATTTTCTTTGTTTTCTCAACACCTTGACCACGCCTACAGCTCTGTCGCCAGGCTAGAGTGCAGTGGTGCCATCTGGGCTCACTACAGTCTCCACCTCCAGGGTTGGTTCAAGCTATTCTCCTGCCTCAGCCTCCAGAGTAACTGGGATTACAGGCACGAACCACCACACCTGGCTAATTTTTCTATTTTTAGTAGAGATGGGGTTTCACCATGTTGGCCAGGATGATCTCGATCTCTTGACCTCGTGATCTGCCTGCCTTGGCCTCCCCAAGTGCTGGGATTACAGGCGTGGCTCTTTCCCATTGCTTGGTTTCTCAGACACTTCCTTTCGAGCAGGTTAGTAATGGATATCTGCCTCAAAAAAAAAGTGGTGTAAATTTTGCATTTCACTTCCCTGATGTTCATTTCCATTGAAATCCTGATCCTGGTTTGAATAGCTCTGAACAGCTGTGTATGTCCTTTCACTTTGGAGAGACTGACAAAGGAGCTGTGCTCCAGCTTTTCCCTAGTACATCTCCCAGTGCTTACAAACTGGCAAATTCATGGAGCAAAAAACTGGCAGAGCTTGTCGTGTATATACCAACCCCATTCACCACCCATCTCACAACTGTCTTGATGATTGCTCTTAATTATTTTTTGCCTTAATATATTATCCAGGTTTTATCATTTTTCTTAGAGGGAGGCGTTGTCTTAACCAAGATACCACTTTATATCTAATAGTGGAACCCAGATTCAAATTAAACATGATTACTTTCCAGAGAAAATAGGCTTTAGAAAATAAGCATTTGGGTTAGTTACAAAAGTGAACCATCTCATTTTTTCTTTTTTTGTAATCCATCTTCATCAACTCTTTTCTGGGTAAGTCAGTGAAGACAGGATCTTCTCAGAGGCAGTACTTTCAATCAGGTATCTCTATAATTTCATCATTTACTCCTTTACATAAGACTGGTGCCTAC
Organism: Alouatta palliata; assembly: GCA_004027835.1. Classification (NCBI taxonomy): domain Eukaryota; kingdom Metazoa; phylum Chordata; class Mammalia; order Primates; family Atelidae; genus Alouatta; species Alouatta palliata. Next base: position 181,415 of record PVKV010000301.1, read on the forward strand.
TTTTTCTTGGGAGAAATATTTGTTATCACTTTCTTTTTCCCTATCCATTGGAAATAAGCTGTTTTTCACCCTATTTTTAAAAATCAGTTTACTTATTACTTTGGTAGGCTGTATGGCATAATAATTCATTAAAACTTAAAAATCATGAATTGTGGATTGGCTTTCATTGAAATAGCTCAGAATTTCTACCTTATGAAACGAGAACTGAAATGTGTTCACAGCTGTATAGAAATAAAATCCAGTCCATGTATCAATGAAACCACAATGCACCTAATTTCTGAGAAATATTACTAACAGAGGTAAGCCTCTTGTTTTACAGTTTATAACTATCTGGGAAAAACACATTCCTATATTTTTCTCATGTAAAACTTAAGGCTACAGTAAAAATTATGTCACAACTTAAGACTATAGTAAAATTATCACAACTTACAACTACAGTAAAAATTATCTCACAGTACTTTTTTCCCACATTTGAAAATCATTTTATTTTTGCATCATCACCTTACATTATTTTAAGTAAGTGCATATAGTTAAGTCACATGCTATTTTTTGATATGTGCTTTATTCATTTCTTCCTTCACTTATGTCCTATTTCCGTGTTTTTTTAAACTTCATTTTGTCAATATCCTTCATCCAATCATACAAAACAAATAAGATATGTTTCTCCATGTGTTATATGCAAACATAAACATATGGACATGGAGTCATCCCTGAGGATAATTTTGAAGTTTATTTTTCAAAAACTGAATGATATTACAAATGTTCTTCTTATTTTCTTTAGAAGTTAGAAGAGGTCAGAAATTACATTAGTTTTGTTAAATAGTCTGTCTCTGGACTTTAGAACAATTATTTTTGGTCCTGGTGGTGGCTCACGCCTGTAATCCTAGCACTTTAGGAGGCCATGGCAGATGGATCATGAAGTCAGGAACTCAAGACCAGCCTGGCCAAGGTGGTGAAGCCATCTCTCTACTAAAAGTACAAAAATTAGCCAGGCATGGTGGGGGGCACCTGTAATCCCAGGTACTTGGGAGGCTGAGGCAGAGAATTGCTTAAACTAGTGAGGTAGAGTTTGCAGTGAGCCAAGATCACACCACTGCCCTCCAGCCTGGGTGACACAGCAAGACTCTGTCTCAAAAACAAACAAACAAATAAACAAAAGAATTCTTTCCAATAGGGCTTTTTGCCGTGATGTGACTTCTACACATGATGTGACTTTTGCCATGATGTGACTTCTGCATTGCTCGTGGCTACTGAGCATTTGGAAAGTAGCTGGTGCTACTGAGGAGGCAATTCCTTTTTAAAAAGTTTTATCTAGTTTTAATCAATAAAATTCAATTCAAAAAAATTATATGTAGTTATAGGCTACAATAATGTACAGTGCAGCTCTCAGACATGTGTCCAATAAATATAAGTACATAAATACATTGTATTATTTTGATTGTTTTTCAGAATTAGCTATGCTTATGCTTAAAAAAACCTTCCTTTCTGTCTTTTATGCATTCTTTTTTTTTTAATCATTATTGTATTTGGGCTCTGGGGTATATGTGCACATCCTGCATCCTGCAGGATTGTTGCATAGGTACATACATGCCATGGTGGTTTGCTGTCTCCATCACTCCCCACTCCCTGTTGCCTACATCAGGCATTTCTCCCAGAGTTATCCCTCTCCATTCTCCCCACCCTACCGTGCTGTCCCTCCACTCCCCTCCCCTCCACCCCCCACCTATCCCTGTGAATGTCATTCCCTTCCCAACTGTTCTCATTGTTCATCACTCGCCTGTGAGTGAAAATATGCAGTGTTTGCTTTTCTGTTCTTGTGTCAATTTGCTGAGAATGATGGTTTCTAAATTCATCCATGTCTCTGCAAAGGACATGAACTCATTTTTTATGGCTGTATAGTATTCCATGGTGTATATGTGCCACATTTTCTTTGTCCAGTGTATCACTGATGGGGATTTGGGTTGAATCCAGGTCTTTTCTATCGTAAACAGTGCCGCAACGAACATAGGTGTATATGTGTCTTTATAACAGAACAATTTATAATCCTTTGGATATATACCCAGTAATGGGATTGCTGGGTTGAATTGAATTTCTATTTGTAGATCCTTAATGTTCTAGTTTCTGTTTCTCCTGTAATTTTCTTTTCTTTCTTTTTTTTTTTTTTTTTTTTTGCTAGGCATTTGCCTTGTTTACTGGAGCTTTATTTCTGTGGAATAAATTCCCAGGAATAGGGTTATAGCTAGATATATTTTTATTTTAATAGATATAAAAACTGTTGGACAGGTTTTTTTAAAGACATAATATTTCTGAAACATGACATTTATACTAGCAATAAATAATAGTGTTACATGTTCTCATTCTAAATTTTTATCTGTCTATTAGGGATACAGGGGTAACTAATTATAATTTTATTTGCATGTCCATGACTACTAAAGAGATTGATCATCTTTACATATGCTTTTAAACATGTAAATTTGCTCATATGTGAATACTCTATTGTATAGCTTGCTAACTGCTTGTTAATATGTAAATTATTTGTGTAATATATATACACATAATTGTACATAGTATTTTTATATAAAGTGACATCTATTTATAAATGATCTCTTCTGTTTCACTGCTGTAATTGTTGTATTTCTATCCCAATAAAATGCTGACTTGATTACAATGTTTTTGGTTTGAATATTCACGTTCTTGCATCATTAGTCTTCTCATTTATACAGGTGGTAGATATGTCTTTTCACATAAAAAAATTAGTTCATTTTGTCCAATTAAAAATGCTGATACTATTATAATTAAATTCATTTTTATATTTTTATATGTGAGATATTATTAATTTTGAGTGTTATATTTTTATTAAATTTCTGCATCAAAAACCTGCCATATTTTTCCATTTTTTGATAATTTGTTTGATGCCATTTTTATATTTTAAACTATTGCATATTTTTGCCTTGATTTTCATGGTTTGTTCAACACTTAATCAGCTAAAATTTGTAGCTAATTATTTTAATGACTCCAATATATTTAATTTCCTCTCTGTGTCTATCCTGCCATTACCTCACGTCATCCTTTTCCTTGGCATAAGCTCAAGCCTGATTAGATCTGCCTCTCCACATACTCTGAACCTGTATTACCACTGTTGACTATGTCTGGAGGAAAAAAGACATTTATAATTATGGTCTTTTGTATAAATTTTATCACATCCTATGAACGGCAAGAAGACTTTTACATTCTCAGATTATCCTACAACGTATTTTTGTTTATTGTCCTGATTTCATCCTTGCAACATCTTCGCATTTTACAAGGAGTAAAATGAGTCTAGAGTTCTTTTAGTAGCCTCGTCTCCTTATGCTTTCCCTCTTATATATTGCTTCAGAAATGCTAGCCTCCTTGTTCCTCAGATACAACACACCCTGCATACCTGGCTTTCTGTCATGGCTGAATAATATCCACCAAGATACATGCTGAAAACTGCTTCAGCCACTTCAATGTTCTACAAAAATCACTTTTTCAATGAGACCTTATCATGATATTAAGTTTTAAAAATTTGTTAAAATTTTTTATTAGTAAATAGCTAACTCATTTTAACAAGTGATATTTTAGTATCTTTTGGTGTTATTCTATTATGTATTTCTAATTTCTATAATAAATTATGATACATTAGACCACATTTACAAGGAAGAAATAGACAAGTTTAGAAATGACAAAGGGGAGGATCCAACATGGCAGATTAGACACAACGCCAGTGCACAACACCCAGCAAAAAAGATGGAGAAACCCAGAGATTTCCTAGCTCCAACCCAGGTACCAGGTGCATTTCAATGGGTCTGGTCTGAGCTTGAGCAAAGCCCACTCAGGGCAGACTGAGGCGAGGAGGGGTGCTGCTTCACCCAGAAAGTGCATCTGACCAGCGAGTCGGAGGCTCCACCTCTGGTGCTCCAGTCCAGATGCAGCGCTTCCCCCAAAGCCTCAGCAATACACAGAACAGGGGATCTTTGCCAGTCAAGCACTGGGAATTACAAGTGCAGAGTTGAATAAGAGTCTGCAGACTGAGCTATGGCCTCCTTACCCCACCCAGAGAGAGAGGAAGCTGTAAGTGGGAGCAGCTGGGCGGCCCCTACCCCATGACCAGACAGAGAGAAAGTTGAAAGGGGGAGACTGCCGGGTGCGGCTGGGCAGGTCCCTAACCTCCCCCACAAACCCCAGAGGGCTGAAGTTCTGACTCTAGTGGGTTGCGTAGCCAGTGCCACAGTCTGAGAGGAACCCTGAATGATCCAGCCCACTGAAGGAAGGGCACAATCCACCTCCAGAGGGGTGGGACTGGGCTCCATGTTTTAACAAAAAACACAGGAAGCCTGCATAGCAACTGGACGGTGTTCTTGACAACCCAGCAGCACCTACATGTCAGCAGAAGAGGCGGGCCTAATCTCCCAGCATAAACAAAAAAGACACAGGAAGCTTCCGTAGTAACCTGAAGGAGTCCCTAGAAACCCAGTAGCGCCCCCACAGGCAGACAAATCACCTCATCAAGCAGCTCTCTGACACCACAGCTAGGTAAATCCACAAAGATGGGAAAAAACCAGCGCAAAAAAGCTGAAACCACCTCTTCTTCTTCAAGGGATCACAACTCCTCAACAACACAGGATCACAACTTGACCAAGAAGGAGTGCGAAGAATTGATGGAAACAGGATTCAGAAGGTGGATAATAACAAACTTTTCAGAGCTAAAGGAACACATTCTAACTTAATGCAAAGAAACCAAAAACCTTGAAAAAAGATTTAGACAAAATGCTAACTAGAATAACCAGCTTAGAGAAGAACATAAACGACTTGATGGAATTGAAGAACACAGCACGAGAACTACATAAAACAAATACAAGTTTTAATAGCTGAATTGATCAATCAAAAGAAAGGATATCAGAGATTGAAAATCTACTCAATGAAATAAAAAGAGAAGGCAATACAAGAGAAAAAAGAGTGAAAAGAAATGAACAAAGCCTCCAAGAAATATGGGATTCTGTGAAAAAACCTAATCTATGCTTGGTCGGTGTACCTGATATGATGGGGAGAATGAATCCAAGCTGGAAAACACACTCCAGGATATTATCTAGGAGAAATTCCCAAGCCTAGCAAGGCAGTCCAAATTTCAAATTCAAGAAATACAGAGAACTCCACAAAGATATTCCTCAAGAACAGCAACCCCAAGGCACATAATCCTCAAATTCACCAGGGTTGAAAGGAAGGAAAAAGTGCTAAGGGTAGCCAGAGAGAAAGGTCACGTCACACACAGAGGGAAGCCAATCAGACTCACAGTAGATCCCTCGGCAGAAACTCTACAAGCCAGAAGAGAATGAGGGCCAATACTCAACATACTTAAAGAAAAGAACTTTCGACCCAGAATCTCATATCCAGCCAAACTAAGCTTCGTAAGTGAAGGAGAAATAAAATCCTTTACAGACAAGCAATTATTGAGAGATTTTGTCACCACCAGACCTGCCCTACAAGAGCTCCTAAAAGAAGCACTAAGCATGAAAAGGAACAAGTACCAGTCACTGCAAAAGCAAACTAGTTGGCAAAGACCAAAAATGCAATGAAGAAAAAGAGTCAACTAATGAGAAAGAAAACCAGCCAGTAACAAAATGGCAGGATCAAATTCACACATAACAATATTTACATTGAATGTAAATGGCCTAAACAACCCAATCAAAAGACACAGACTGGCAAACTGGATAAAAAGTCAGAACCCATCAGTGTGCTGTATTCAAGAAACCCATCTCACATACAAAGACACACATAGACTCAAAATAAAGGGATGGAATAAGATTTACCAAGCAAATGGAGAACAAAAAAAAGCAGGGGTTGCAATCCTAGTCTCTGTTAAAATGAACTTCAAACCAACACATGGACTTAGGGAGAGGAGCATCACACACAGGGGACAGTTGGGGGGAGTAGGGGAGAGACAATGGGGGATGGGGAGGGAGGGGAGGGTGGGGAGGGATAACATCAGGAGAAATGCCAAATATAGTATGCACCTAAAGTAAAATAAATACATTTAAAAATTTTTTAAAAAAAGAAATGACAAAGAAGGTGTGATAACATCCCTTTGAATTAGACTTGCATGAACTCAGATGGCAAAATAGTAAAATTCTAGGATGAATTGAATCAGTTCATTAAAATAAAAATTTCCAAAATAAATCCAAAAGCTGTATGAGGTACTACCACTTTAATTGTTTTCTTGATTTAAAAAAATTCCCTTTATATAGTCTTTTTGATCTGAGAATTGGCCACTTACATGTGTTTTTTTAATTTCTAAGTACTTTAGACTTACATTGTGAACATATATTTTTCTAATTGTGATTGGGATTACACAACAGAGCAGAAAACATCTCAAATTTAAGTATTTTGTTTGTTTTCGTTTTGGTCAAATACATCATTAATTTTTACAAATAGTTCATGGACCATGAGAAGCACTTTTTGTTTTTAATTTAAAACTCTGCCTCTTAATGTGTGTGCAGGTGGATGTGTGCGCACTACTGCCTTTCTTTACTTTTCTTTAACCCTTATGGATGGACTTATGTGACTTATACTTTAAAAGGCTCATAGCAGTTACATGTTACTCAAAAAATGTTGTTTTTTATTCACATAAAATATTCTTCATTTTATTTGATACATTTAACATCAAATACACATTTTCTGATATTAATACTTCCCCACTTGCTATTTTATGGACTTTTAACTGATATTTATTACTTAATGCTTTACATTGTATTTTACACATCTTCTATATAGAACCCACATAGCTAGCTTTTTTTTTCTTTTTTTGAGATGGAGTCTCGCTCCGTCGCCCAGGCTGGGGTACGGTGGTATCAGCTCAGCTCACTGCAACTCTGCCTCCCAGGTTCAAGCAATTCTCCTGACTCAGTCTCCCAAGTAGCTGGGACTACAGGTACCCACTGCCACCTCTGGCTAATTTTTTGTATTTTAGTAGAGATGGGGTTTCACCCTATTGCCCAGGCTGGTGGCGAACTTCTAAACTCAGGCAATCTGACCATCTCGGCCTCCCAAAGTGCTGGAATTACAGGTGTGAGTCACAATGTCCAGCCCATAGCTAACCTAATCCAATGGTCTCTGACTTTTAAGGGGGAATAATTTATAACCTAATCCAGTGGTCTCTGACTTTTAAGGGGGAATTATTTAATAGTAATTTTAATTATTTAATACATTTGTTTTATTTAATTACTTTAGAATTTTAAGAATTACATTAATTGCTCTGATAACTCAATAAAAAATCAAGCTGAAAGAAATAAGAACAAAGCAAACTATCCCTTTGATACATTAAGTTATTAAAAAATACAAATATTTCTGATCAGTTTTTCCGATTGTTTTCAAATACAATTACTTTAAATTGTACCAGGATTAGAGAATCAGTCAGGGATTTAAGCAAGCTGCATGTCCCAAGATAAATGGGTACACAGTGAAGGAATCAGACTTTTAGCTTCCATTTCAGAAATCCTCAGGACTAGTTACCATTCTGGTTAATCAAAGTTCGTAAGCATTACACTTTACTTAAAAGATATTCTAGTTAATGTCCGCCATATTATGAAACTGTTTTCCTGGAACCTGAGGATGATTCTGGCCTTGGAAACAAGTTGGACTTTGATGGAAATCTTCCTTTCACATTTGAGAAAAAAACAGTCGAAGTTTTCTATTGGGAATAGAAGTTGGGTCTGGCACTACAGATGAGTCCACTTTGAACAGGTTTGGAAATCATAAAAGTATTGCCTTCTTGTGCACTTGAATATTAAAAATACAGCATCCTGATAGCAAAACTCTGTTGGAAGTTAAATTGTAATGACTGTTTAAGTTCTAACACAGTAGTGCAGTATAAGTGAAAAGTAACCATGTTGGTTGAAATTACAACACAAATAAAGGAATTCTACAGTCATTAGTAATACATAACCAGAAGAATTTTTCCCCCCTTGCAATTAAAACAACTGGGACAAGAGTAATTGAGATTTATTTTCTCTGAGTATTAAAATAATATTAACCAAGATAAATAACTTCTATCTTCGCTGATGTTTTGGAAGAGATATGCCACCCTGAAACGGGTTTCCTACTCATTTGGGAGGAAATAGTAAAAATGTATGGTTGGAGATCTAAGTTCCAGAAAAGTAGCCTGTAGCAATGACTTATTTATTGCCTTATTTTTGTAGTCACGATAATATGTAAGAGAATGGAGACAGATTGTCTGGCTTCAAATCTTTCTGTCACCATTTATTAGCTTTGTGATCTCAGAGAAATTACTTAGCATTTGTGTCAGTTTCCTCAACTGTTAAATGGATACTAAAAATGTTTCTGAGAAGATTAAAATAGGCAACTCATGTAACTTCTTTAGCATAGGGCCTAGCTCTTGTAGTGGTTGAATAAAATGTTACCTGTTATTATTAATTATCATTATATAAATCCAATTCAAGCTAAGGTATTTTTTCTATGAATTTGGCAAATATGTATTGAAAAACAATATATTAAAGAATTCTCTGTGGGCATTCCCAAACGTGACTTTCCCAAGATAAAATATTTACAGAGAAGAGAACTTTATGAAAGTTCTTTGTCATCCAGTAATGATAATCACAGCCTTTTCATGTTATGTTGTAAAATTTGCTTATACCAGAAATAATGATTCTTTGGATAGTACTCTTTTGGATATGAACGTGTACATGTTCTGTGAACCATTCACAAAATAGATAGTTTCTCTGACTTAGATCTCTCTTGAGTGAACTGCTAAAGTCTGTGTTGCTAGGGAGAAAAGGACCATGAGGAGCTATGCAAAGAGTGCCCTTGGTCTTATAATTAGAACTCTTTATGTCAGTATATCCATATGCAATAAATGTTACTGCTACCACTGTTTGAATTAAATATGAGATATTCTGACATGCATGGATAGCATAAGCATTATTTTAAATACACTTGAATAGGTATATGTTTTTATGTGTAAGATATTCTCCTTGAACTGGAATTGAATTGCAGAATAAAAGAAAAGTCCTCGTCCTTGGTGATCTGCATTTTGTGAAGGAACAAGTAAAACAACTAAAAGTGGTGCCATTTCATAGTCTCATTTATGAACAGCTGCATCCTATGGCAGGATGACTAATTCTAAAGAATATCATTTCTTATAATCAAAGTGAAAAATATATACATGGAAGATTTCAAGTCAATCTTTGTCTTCTCTTTTTTCAGAAATTTCCAGAATATGCTCTTTTTTTTTTTTTTTTTTTTTTTCTTTTCTTGTTACTCTCTTTATTGAAGTTCCTGAGTTCTCAGGTTAAATTGTGTGGATCTAGTATCAGGTTAAACTGTGTGGATCTAGTAGTCAATTTACATAACCAGTTCAGAAGCCTTCTGTAATAGGTCCCCATCAGCTAGAGTTGGCAAGAGGGAAATGGCTGGCTGGGGACTGGGAGGAGGTGTGCTTTGTGGAACAAGTGGAAAGTGGAAACTGGGACATAGATAAATTTCACCTACATTATTGTTTGTCTTAAAGGGAGTCAGGGAAAAAGGGGATGTCATTATAAAATGCCATGCAGTAGATAAAAGATATCTAACAATGGAAATAGATCTTAATTTTGAATTTGATATAATAGCTATTGTAGGAATGCTATAAAGACTAGAGAAGTCCTTTTTGTATATTTTTAAAATTACCGATAACTTGAAAAAAAGCACTGTGTATCTAGTGAATGGGAAAATTATCTGCTTCTAAAAGTAGTTATTACTCTGCTTTAATGCTATGAAACTTGAATTGCAAAATGAATAAAAGAATGACTAATATTTTTGCATGCTAATATCCATAGGCATTTCAAATAAACAAGATGATGTTTAAAATGCCTTGACTTTTGAGACCACCCAGCAGATGCAAATCACCATTAGAACCTCAGGTCTCAAGTGAAGTAAATTTTATAAGACACTGCCTTTCTTACAAATTAGTTAGAATCTTTTTTTTCTCTGGCAATTACAATTAGTAGAGTCTATTCTCAATAATTTGGAGCAATTAGACTAAAGTTTTGAATGATAAATTTCCATTTAATTTTAATCAGAATACTACCATAACAAAAATGTTAATGAAAACACATTTTCAATCAGCCTTAAGAGGAAAGGAAAGTACATTAATTTAAGAAGTGACAGTGACACAGAAATCAATAATCCATGATGGATTTGAAGGATGAGACTTTTTTTGTATGTTTAAATGCCTGATATAAAAAAGAAAAATTCCTTTGTAACTAATTGTAGGGGCATAGAAAAATGCCTCTGAACTGTTTTAGTAAAATGGCTCATATCAACGCTGTATAAATACCACTGCATGAATAAAAAGAATAACAAATTGCATCTAGTGGTATAAAAATTTGAAACTACAAAGTCAAAAGTGTCTGGTTTAATTTATGTTTTGCCCATCTTTAGCGAAAATTTTTCATGTGTAAAAATTATTTCATCATGATCAATATGAATTTTAATTATGATATTAGTTGGCTATTGAGGGGATTAAACAATAGTATACATATACAGATAGTCACTGGTTTACTATGATTCAACTTACAATTTTTCCAATTTATGATGATCTGAAGACAAGACATGGAATAAAAATTGTACTTTAAGTACCCATTTAACCATTCTATCTTTCATGTTCCATATAGTCTTCAATAAGTAACATGAGATATTTAATATTTTATTAGAAAATACTTTTTGTGTTAAGTTATGTTGCCCAACATAGGCTAATGTTAGTGTTCTGAGTACATTTAAGGTAGTCTAGGCTAAGCTATAATGTTTAACAAGTTAGGTAGATGAAATGAATTTTTGAGTTACAACATTTCCAATTTGTGATGGATGTATCCAGATGTAACCTCATTGTACTCATTGTAAGTACAAGAGCATCTCTATATATTCTTTTTTTTTTTTTTTTTTTTTTGAGACAGAGTCTCTCTCTATCACCAGGCTAGAGTACAGTGGCAAAATCTCAGGTCACTGCAACCTCCGCCTCCCAGGTTCAAGCAATTCTCCTGTCTCAGCTTCCCGAGTAGCTGGGATTACAGGCACCCACCACCAAGCCCAGGTAATTTTTGTATTTTTAGTAGAATGTTTTGAAAGCAGCTGTTGTTCAACCAGAATAAGTCTCTGTCATTGTTATTTAAAATACCACACATGAAACCAATACTAGAGAAACACTGTTATTGAAGGAGAGGGTAATTTTTTAATGAGAAATTATATTTATGAAATAAAAGACCCCATCATGTTAAACAAAGGAATTTTTTTTATAGTAACAAGACATTCCATAGGAACCTCTAGGCAAGGAAACATTACAATCTGGGGCTCATTCCAGAGTGTTTGCACCTTCAGTCAATAAGGGTGTGACTCAATTAAAAAAAATTGTTAAATATATACATTTTAATCATTTTGAAAAACAAAGCATGCAAGGATTACGGAAAATGAGTATCCCTTTTCTTTTGGTTGTAATTAAAGCATTTCATCAACTAGAAATCTCATTTTTATTTCAACAAACTATCATTGTTATTTACTTACATCGGGTTAATTTTAAAATTGAAGTGAAACTATTCATTCAATAAAATATGTTTTAAAAGCAATTCTTAACAATTATAAAATCAATGGAGAAATTTAAAAATAAATATGGCATTTGTGATGAAACATAATGGGGCTGTTTTTTCCTGTGTCACAAACAACAAGCGTCATAGTGGATCTAATGTGCATATCTTCTCTGAAGATATTCAATATTAAAGCGATCACAGATCCTATTTTCTTTTGGAGTTTTGAATGCCCCTTAAAAGAAATCAAAAGAGCTGGGAGCCATGGCTTATGCCTGTAATCCCCTGTCTAGAGCAGCTGCTGTAAAGATGACAGCTGCAGAGGGGATGGCGAAATTGAGGCTGTACACTCCACAGAACCAGTGCAGCCAGGAACAGGCAAAAGCTCTGCCGGCTTCCAAGTTGGAGGCCACAGAAGCTCCATCCTCCTAGGCACAGCTGCAGGACCCAGCAGTGGCTATGAACTCGGGCATTCATGCCCAGGAAGTTCCCTCTGCCCCAGCAGGCTTGGAAATGTCTGCTCCCACTGCCTGGCCTCTTCCCACTCCCAGCGCCTGCTCTGATTTGGGAGCAAAGTTGAGGCTGAGGCTGAGCCTGGGCAGTATCACAACCCAGCCCAGAGTGCATGCATTTGGGGCCCTGCTGACCCACCCAGCCACCTGCCACCTTGACGTCCTCCAGACTGGGTGTGGAGAAGCACTGGAGGGAGCCGGAGGGAGAGCTGAGGACAGCTTGACATGGACCTGCAGATGCCCCTCAGCAGGAATGACATGGGCACCAGGGATGGCAAGTTGATGGCAGCAGGAGGCAGACAGGCTCCTGGGTGGAAAACGGTGGTCTCATGAATCCCCACCTTCAAGCTAGGAATGGCCTGAAGCCTGGAGGCTGGGTTGCCAGCTCCACGGATCAGAGTGAGAACTTATGGTACTTTTTCAGGGCCTGCCCATGGTAACTCATGAACCAGTCAGTTTGCACTTCCTCTCCTCTGAAGCACACAAAAACACTGGACTCAGCAAGACTCAGGCAGACGTTGGTACAACCTGCCTGCAGAGAGGAGTTACCCACTCTGTGTTGACTCTCAGCGGAAAGCTACATTCCTTGGACAACCAGCCTGTGGAAAGGAACTACCCACTTCGGGTCTCCTGAGAGCTGTACTGTGGCTCAATAAAGCACCTGACTTTACCGTGCTCACCCTCCAGATATTCATGTGCCTCATCCTTCCTGGATGTGGTACAAAAATGTGGGACACACAGAATGGCAGGACTGAAAGAGCTGTAACATAAACAGGGATGAAACACCCCTCACTCACCACGTTGCAGGTGACAAGAAGGGGAGAAAAGAAGAGAGAAGAGCTGTGGTCCTTCAGGTAGCCCAGATCCAGGAGCTCCCTGAATCAGGGCTGTGACACCTTCTTTGAGGCTCTATGGTTCCTTGCATCTCCAGGCTTCTGTGCACCATTGCATTCTCTGGAGCCAGCAGTGGAAGGCACTTGCTGTATGCCTAGTCCAACCATAGCCTTGCAGGGAGCTGGTCCCCATATCAGTGTCTGGAGCTGCCCACTCTGCTGCAGCTGGTGTGCCTGGCTGTGTGCAGCAGCCAGACCCCACACTTGCTCACTGTTGTACCCCTCGCTGCTCTGCACCTGGCTTGCCCTAGACAGGCAATGATCCAGGCTGGTAGTGCAAACCAAGTGTAGCCTGCCAGGCTGAGTGGGCAGAAAGAGCCAGCGGGCCGAGCAAAACTTGGGCAAAGGTGCCACAGGCCACAAAGTTTTCCAGCTGATGAAGGAACATCCTAAGGATCCTGTGACACCAGCACTTTGGGAGGCTGTCATGAGTGGATTGCTTGAGCTCAGAAGTTTGAGATCAGCATGGGCAACATGGTGAAAACTCATCTCTACAAAAAATACAAAAAGGAACCAGGTGTAGTGGTACATGCCTGTGGTCCCAGCTACTTAGGAGATTGAAATGGGAGAACTGCATGTACCTAGGAGGTCTAGGATAGAGTGAGCTATGATCTTGCCATTGTACTCCAGCCTTGGCAACAAAGTGAAACTCTTTCTGAAAATAATAATAATAATATTAATAAATTAAATAAATAAATAAAAAGGACTACAAGTCATCCTGAGCCCCATCAGATTCTTATCTATAGGTAAATCAGTGGACACAAAGACTTCCCAAACTCAATACAAAAGAATAACTCAAATCATTATTTGAGGAGAAAGGAGAAACAGGACAAGCCAAATCAAAACAAAATCATTCACATTGCTTCAAGCCATAGCGCTTGGTGCAGGTAGACAACTAGTGTGAAATAACGTTATATAATTGCCACATAGTTTACTAGCTATGATAGAGAGCAGGTTATTTAAGCTTTTCAAATCACAATTTCTGCAACTATCTAATAGGCAATACTATACTTATAAAGTCAGAGGATGTTCAATCAATGTGGGCAAAGTGCTACTTACTATGCCTAGGCAGGTGTTCTATTTTTCTGTATGTCTCATGGACAGAAAAGATCTCTTTGCCAAAACAGAAATTGAAAAATGTTTCCAGTTAAAAGTAGCTATTCAAATTAAGGCAAAAATCCTCCCTCTGAAACCTAAAGTTTCGTGTTCTGCTGAAGATAATACATCCATTGTCAACTGCCAGGTCTTAGTTTGAAGACAGCCTTTATCTACGTGGGGAAGAATGAGTTAAAACTATTCAGTAGCCTACACTTTCTAAAGATAAAGGTGTTTGAAGCCTCTGGATATTTCTAGAGTTAGAGAAAATGTATTGGGTCTTTTCAGAAGCAGAGGAGGGGGTGAGAGAACCAGGGGTCAGTTGCTGCGTTATGAGGAACTAGCTCAAGGAACTGAGTAGCTTATCTTTACACCCAACGTGCTGATATTTAGGGAAAGTCAAATTTAAAATTAGGTGTCATCTCCTGAGCTAGGTAGAGTGTGGTGGTGGTAACTGAGGGCAGCATATAGAGAAAGGAAGGTGGTGTCTTAAGAGGACACTGTCAGGGAATTTTTATGTTATTTACTTGCAATCATGTGGTTGGGAGGAGTGGGAAAAAGCTCAGTCAAATCTGAGCCAAATCCCTCTTCATTATAAATTGGGCCCTTGATTTTTCCTGTCACTGATTTGGCTTAGTGGAACCAAAAGTGACATATAAAATGATATCCCACGCCCTGTATTCCATTTTGTATGTATTTTCATATGTTGTTGTTAGGGCTGAGAAATTTTAGAGAAAAACAGAGTTTTGGGGTGATTTCAATTGATCTAAAGGAGGAAATATTAATATATGGTTTGCATTAAAATAAAGGACAGTAATAATAATAAAGAAGTTAAATTGTTGTCCGGGGAACAAATATTATGAGTGAGAGACATGAACCTGGTATGATGGGAGAAGTTGATCTTTCTGAGAACCAGTCATATGTATAGATCAAGCCATAAGTATGAAGAGCTTTGAAATTTAAGAATAAGTAACTCTCAAGAAAAAATAATTTGTAACTATATGGTAAAAAAATGTAAACTAGGATTACTTTGTGCTATCTTTTCAGTGGAAAGATGTATATAGAATTCGGAAAAAAACTATTCAAAGACAATTGTTTAAATACATGACAGTTGATATTGATATGGTTTGGCTGTGTGTCCTCACCCAAATCTCATGTCCAGTTGTAATTCTCCATGTGTCGGGGGAGAAGCCAGTGGGAGGTGATTGAATCACGGTGATGAACTTTCCTCTTGCTGTTCTCTTCATAGAGTTTTCACAAGATCTAGTTGTTTGAAAGTGTTAGCCAGATGCAGTGCCTCACTCCTGTAATCCTTGCAATTTAGGAGGCTGAGACAGGCAGATCACCTGAGGTCAGGAGTTTGAGACCAGCCTGGCCAACATGCCAAAACCTCATCCCTACTAGAAATACAGAAATTAGCTGAGTATGGTGGCACGCGCTGGTAATCCTAGATACTTGAGAGGCTGAGGCAGGAGAATCACTTGAATCCAGCTGAATCTGGGAGGTGGAGGTTGCAGCAGTGAGCAGATATTACACCACTGCACTCCAGCCTGAGCAACAGAGTGAGACACCGTCTTAAAAAAAAAAGAAGAAGAAAGCAAGGGAGAGTGTAGTGCGTCCCCCTTTGCGCTCTCTCTCCTGCCGCTATGTGTGCAGAAGATCCTTGCTTCCCCTTCTCCTTCTGCCATGTTTCTAAATTTTCCAGTCGTGCTTCCTATTAAGCCTGTGGAACTGTGGTCAGTTACAACTTTTTTCTTTATATGTTACTCAGTCTCAGGTAAATCTTTATGACAGTGTACAAGCAGACTAAAATGACAGTCATGATGAAGATATAATGGTTTGAAGACAGACAAGGAAAGCATGTCATTTCAAAGTATTGCTTTTTCCTCTACAGTGCTTTTTCTTGATTTATGTATTAGGAAGTATATCATATAATGATAGATTGTAGAGGTTTTTGTTTATTTACTTTACTGTCTCTATTGAAGCCTTTTCTTTTTGTTAAGGTGACATAAGCCAAATAATATTTTTCTTTATTTTGTTTGCCTTCATTATGGAAGTAAAATAAAAGCAGTGCAATTCTTTAAAGGCTTTGCCAAGGCAGTTCTAGTAATCGTTTAAACTTACTCTTCTCTGAAGTAATACTAGACTATTATTGAGAACTGAGTGAGGTTGTCTACACAGATAAAAACCCTTAGACTTACAGAACTGGGAGAAATCTTGCATATTATTTACCTCACTAGTAGTTCCCAATTCTAATTGTACATTGGAACAATGACTTGAAAACACATCTCTAGGTGTAGATCTCAGGCTTTGTTCCACATGGTTCTGTACAGACTAAAGATTGACAACCATTCATATAATCCATTTCCTATATATAACAGTTTGGGAAATTGAGATGCCTGGAGATTAAGATTTCAGTCAGTGTTATTCAATTGCTAAATAGCATATTTGTAACTAAAGTCAAGTTTTTTGAAATCAAAATAAGAGGTTTAAAAAGACAAAGCCCTATGGTATGGTTTGTTCTCAAAATACTTAGTATTTCTGGCCATTGCCTTTATTTTCAAAATTAATTGACTAATTCAAAGATTCTGATTCTTATTCATCAAAGAGTTAATTTTTTTCTAGGTCTGGCACTGTGCAAGTTAACAAGTTTGTGTGATTATGTGGCATATGGAATAGTTGAATGCATTCTTGGGTGTGCTACTTTGTTTTCCATGTAATGTCACTCATTATTCTATTTGACTTTAATTGTGTTCTTAGGTGGATATGTTAAAGATTAATGATGCATTTAGCCTAAACCAAGACTTACAGAAGTGTGCCAATAAAAAAGAGAGTAGAAGCTATAACAGTTAAAGATTTTGCTTTTTCCCTTTGGAGGGACTATATCCTGAGGATTTTATGTGAAAAAATTTAAGTAGTTATAGTCAATCTCCTGGTGGATGTGTTACTATCCCATATCCTTGCCATAAAGCTGATATTATAAGTCTGCCCTCCGACTTGGAAATACGTAGTGAGCTGGTGTGCAACGACAGCCATTATCTAGCTCAATACTGTTGGCTTTAATTGAGCAGGGTGTGCACATAATATTCACACTGCGTTAGTTGGAAAAAATATAACTTCCCACTTTATATGGAACAAGATGTTAGTTTTTTTCCCAAAAAAGTATGAGTTGAAGTCCTGGGACAAGGATTTCTTTTGTAACAAATTTTAAAACATATCGACAGGCTACAGGTAGAAATGTAGCTACAATTTAATCAATATATGTAGTAGTTACGGTAACAAGAGGAGGTGATATACCTTTTCCATGGGTTAAATAAGTAGGGTTGGACTTATAATAATAATTACAGTGATTATAAGAATAATAGTCTTATCATGCTACTGACAGTAGTAGTAGCAGCAAGACAACACATCTGTTTAGCACTGGGGTTGCTCCAGGCATCCCTGTAAAGTCTATATACGTATCATTCATTTAAATTTTCACAGCAGTCCTACAAAATAGTTACTAATTGTATACCCTTTGTTCATATGATAGACATGAGGCAGAGGAAGATTAAGCAACTTAATTAAGATCATACTACCAGTAAGTTGAATATTTGAGACCAAAAAAGAAAAAACAGTGCGGCTAGAGTGACTGTAAATTTATGTGTGTGTATGTGTGTGGATATATATAAATATAGTAACTTTATTGAGATATATTTCACACACTAAAGAACTTTTACACTTAAATTGTAGAATTCAATATTTTTAGTAGATTCACAAGTTGTGCAAATGTTACCGCAATAAATTTTAGAACATTTTCATCATCCCCAAAATAAATCCCTTCTTCTTTTGCAGATACCTCTTGTTTTCCCCCAAACCCTCATGCCCTAGACAACAACAGATTTACTCTATACATTTGTCTGTTCTGGACATTTTGTGTATATGGTATCATATAACTTAAAGTATTTTTAATGTTTTCTTTCACTCATCATAATGTTATTAACATTCATCCATGTTGTACCTGTGTCAGTACTGCATTGGTGAATAGCCCCTTGTATCAACCTACCACATTTTACTTATCCATTATGGGTAAGTGAGTGTTCAGATTCTTTCTAATTTTTCGCTCTGACAAATAATGATGCTGTGAATATTGATATCATGAAGTTTGCTGGAGAGAGACACCACCATTTAACAGTGGAATTACTGTTGCCAAATCGTGTTATAATAAAAGGATACAGTTCAAAGTTGTGGATGAGTCCACAATATCTATACAAGTCACCAAAATTTTGTTCTTAGCTTCCTTGTTTTAAAAATATAATTATTAATCTCATGAATTAATGGTGTTAATTGTCCAGATGTATTGACTGAATTATATTCATTTTTTTTTCTCCAAAACCAGTATGAGCGTATGTATGTAGGGCTAAAGCTAGGGTTTAACATCTATTGGATGCTCAATAAATCTTTGCTAAATAAATACACTGATATAAGAAAAATACATTTATTAGCAGTGTCCTATACTCATCAGAAATAAGTAACTTTTGTCTCAATGTCATCCTCTTCTTAGTGACTGGTTCTTTTGGTCAGTCTTTACAAATGACACCAAAAGAACTCAAGTCCAGCTATGGGAACCATTTCTGTCACATACCTCCAGCATTGTCTTCCAAAGGCATTCTCAGCCTTAATTAAACACTTCCCCTCCATTTGTAGGAATATGTCTGAGTTTCTGGAGTTTTTGGGTGGTAACATTTAATCCCATGTGTGCTTGTGATGTTTCAGACTTTCCTCCACATAAAAAAGACTTTAAAGAGATCTATTTATCTCCTTAGCAGATCATCACTATGTCTGACGGATAAAGTATTCTACATACAGTATTTAATACCTAGGAGTGGCTGTGGGAATCACATGCTCACTCACTGTCTTTTGGAAAGAGATAATTCATGCATTTTTCCCTTCAGTGAATTATCACCACGATTCCTTGATTTGCAGTTCAGTTTGTTGTTGCAACTTGAATTTTTTTTTTTTTTTCCTGTGACAGAGACCCCTTCCTGTGCTATGATACTTTGCCAGACTTTGTTAGCTCCACTGTTTTGACAGAGGATCCCAGGTCTCTTTCTCTCACAGCCGTACTCTAAATGAACCAATATTCTTCTTTCTCATGACAATATACTTTCTGCCACATATGATCACCATTATTTTTGGGAGTTCTGATGCCATCCCTCCAATTTAGATAGGACTGGACAAGCTTGTGATATACCCTGTACGCTCTGTAGGGGAAAATGGTACACTTGTATTATCTTCTCTTTAATTCCGGTCCTACTCATCCTTGGATGAATCACTTCTCTTCAGTGTTACACAACTGAGGTTCCACCATGTTTTTCATTTGAACCAGTAGAAATTAATCCTCATTCTCTTATATTTTCTTCATTTGCAAATTAGACCAGTAGATTAATAATTTACTAACATTCATGAAGTTGTTCTAAAATGTATTTTAAATTTCGTGGAAATAGATGTATCTCAAAATAAAACGGTTGGATGTAGACAATTTCATTATAATCACCAACAAACATGCTTAAGTTTTATAGCTCAGACATTTAAAAATATGAATTTTAATAATTTAATGAGAACCTTCATCTTATATTTAATATCCAGTATTTTACAACCAAATATCTCAAATATAACTATTGAGAATTTTATACTGAATATAAATCCTTTTTAAAAGAGAAATTTTCTTGAAAACGCTTTCATCTTTTCCTTTCTCATGATACTAAGCAAATATTTGTTTTATGCTCAATTTACAACTAATTAAATGTATTTGAATGTGTGTTTGCTTCTTTATCTCTTCAGTGTTTTATTTTTCTTTACTTTCTCATATATATGTGTATATATACACACATATATATATACATACATATATATACACATATATATACATATATACATGTATGTGTATGTGTGTGTGTGTATATATATATGTTTTGATATAACTCAGAAGTACCAGCAGTAACTACTCCTACCAATGTTAAAAATTTATTGAAAATTTTAGGGTGTTTTTTTTTTCCTATGGTACTTCCAACAAGTTTAAAGTTATGTGACTTTCAATTTTTTTTCACTCACAGTTTCTTTATTAGAAAAATAAAGATAAACAAAAAATATCAGGTGGGATTAGTGTGAGGGTTACAATGAATGTATGAAATTACCAGCACAATTTCTTGAATTAAATAGTATCCTATTGACACATCACTATTATAAAAATATATTTTATTAAAATATCATCATAGCATTGTTTTCTAACAGTGTTAGTAGAGTGAGGTGATACTTTTATCTTACTTATTTAAAAAATTTTAATTAACACACTATCTGCTTATGTCCAAACTAAGCCTTCTTGGTTCAAATGAGCAAAATACCAATGATGCTTATTTTGTGATCTGATAGTGATATTGATGTTTTCTTGTTTTTCTTTTTTTGGGGGGTGAGAGGGGTTTGTTTATTTGTTTCCAAAAATTGTGTAAGGTATAGATCCTACCCTCTTATAATTAGTCAACAGATTTTTAATTTAGCACTGATTTATTCACCCTGTTCAAAATTCTTTGAGTAACACACATTTAATAAACTTTAAGTCTACCTGGTGATCTCATGTTAATATAATCTTGATGAATAATAGATAAAGAAGAACTAAACCAATCAAGCAGTAGTTCTATGGAGAAGAAACTAAAAACAGTGTTTCTAAGGGCTGACAGCTTTCTGCATATATTTCCCAGATTTCATTGTTGTTGTTTTGAAACCGCATGGTGCCAAAATATGCTTCCAATAAAAGCTGCTATGCAGAAATATATTGAACTAATGATACAGAAGATTTGTATCTCACTACACACACTTTGTTCTCCTCGGCTGTTAAGTGGTGCCGAAACTCCAGAGTTGTACATTTTTCAAACAAATTGGCAGAGCTATTGTGGCAATGGGATTTGACAGAACAACACATTCATTTCTTTGCTGATTCAAGCTGCATTGTTATGCTAAGACTATTTCATTTTTTGAACTCTTTCACTGAGTCAGTAAGATTATAAACTCAATATAAATAACTAAAGATGATTTAGTACATTCAGAAGCACTAGAAAAAGAAAGTCTTGTACAAAGAGTTTTTTTCTTTTTCTTTTGAGACAAAGATGCTTGTGTTCAAAACTGCCTCTGACCAGCTAAACATGCAGATTAGTTTTTATGAGCTGCTTCTTCCTGCATTGTTCTTAGACTTTCAGAGCATAGATCTCTCTTACCTTCTCTCTCGGCTTAATATTTACTTTCAAATATTAGAAAGATGAGTTCTTCAGGGTAAAGTACCATAACCAAACTAATAAATTCTCAAAAATTTAAGAGAAAGTGATTTTTAAAAAATTCTATTCAGTGCTTTGAGATTTGTTTCTCAAATTTTGATTTCTAGCTTTTAAAAATTGTGAATACGTAACATTTGCATTAATATGTATTTTTGGGATATATCTGATATTTTGTTGCATGCATACAATGCGTATGACCAAATGATGCAGCTGGGATATCTATCTGTTAACCTCATACATTCAGCATTATTTGTGGTGGGGACATTCCAAACCTTCTCTTCTAGCTATTTTGAAATATACTATAAATTCTTATTAATTATAGTTGTCCTGCTATGCTGTTACTAAATACTAGAAGTTATTTCCTCTATCTAAGAGTATTTTTCTACCCATTAACCATTATCTCTTCATTCCCCCATCTCCATTTCCCTTCCCAACCTGTGATAACCCCAACCTGTTGCAAATAAAAAGATTTTATTATTTTACATGGATGAATAATATTTCATTGTGTATATATATATGACACAAGTTTATTCTGCATCTCACTTATTGTTAATAGAACTACAATGGACCTGGTTATCTTATTTCTTTTGAATGTATTCCAGCAGTAGGATTTCTGGATCCTAACTTAGTTCTATTTTTAGTTTTTGAGAACACTTCATACTGTTTTCCATAGTTGTACAGCCAACTCATTTTTGACAAAGGTGCCAAGAACCTACATTGGTGAAAGGACAATCTCTTCAATAAATGGTGCTGGGAACACTGGGCATTCCTATGCAAAAGAATAAATCTAAACCCTTATGTGTCTTTGTATACCAAAATCAAGTAAAAGTGGATTAAAGTCTTAAGTACAAGACTTAACACTATGGATTTAGGAAATAACACTAGGGAAATGTTTCAGGACATTGATCTGAAAAAAGATTTATTCTGAGTAAGACTTCATAAAACATAGACATAAAAGCATAAATTGACAAATGGGATTATGCTAAGGTTAAAAGTTTATGCACAGCAAAGAAAACAATCCATAAAGTTAGGAAACAACCTCAGAGTGGGAGAAAATATTTGCAAATATCCATTCCCGTTCAACAAGGGATGAATAATAAGAAAATATACAAACTCAAACAACTCAATAGCAAAATAACAATAGTAGTAATAATTTGATTCAAAAATTGGCTAAATATCTGGATATACATTTTTCAAAAGAAAACATGTAAATTGCTAAGAGATATAGTGTTCAAAATCACTAATCTCCAGGGAAATGTATATCTAAACCACAGTGAGATATCTCACTCCAGATAGAATGGCTACTATACAAATAAATATAAAACAATAGACTAACCAGGATACAAAGAAAGGGAAATGCTTGCACACTGTAGAAATGTAAACTACTATGGCAACTGTGGAAAGCTGTATAGAAGTTTCTCAAAAATACAAAAAATAACTAAAAATAATTTATTATTTTCAAGAAAAGCAGTCTCAATCTCCCATCCAGAATCTGGGTCTTGTTAACAATGCTTCTTTTAGATGATTATAAAATTACTTTAGGAATGATGTTTTCATGGCCTGAGAGACCAATATTTCACAAGGAGGAAAATTTCACTGCTCCATTATGTGATGAATTAAACCTTCTACTCTCATCATGCTTCATTGCTTTATATGCAGTGAATTCTTCCATTTTTGTTACAACGCAATGGACTAGCATGACTGTACAGAAAATGAAGGACAATGAAGTTAGTGAATTTATCCAGGATCACTCATCTATTAAGTAGCAAAACCAGCATCTTGATCCAAGCAATCTGGCATCTGAATCTGTGTTCTTAGCAGGCCATACTGTCCCTCAGTATAAAGGAAATTAAAGCAACTATACACACATGCACACAGACACACACGCACAATATTTGTATATATGCACATATATATAATGTATATACTAAAATCAGAAATATGGATCATAACTTGTTTGAAATAAAATAATTTCATAAACATTATATTGGTAATTTAAGGATGAATGAGGAAAAATTCCAACCATAATAATATCATCAAGTTCCAAAATAAACATATAAATAATATGAGCCATGCTAACATTTAATGAGATTAGTAGAAACTGTAATGTCTTAATAATAATTTGAAAGTAAAATAGTAGTGTAATAAAAATCAATGATGAATACAAAATCAGTAATCATTTAAACATACTGACAACCTAAAAAGGAAATCAGTGATATCTCTGAAAAGAATTTGAGAAATGAATCTAATCAATGTATGTTGCAGAAACTTATCAAAATTTGTATTCTATAATATATTCACAGTAGTAAATTTAATCTAAAATTACAGACATTAATGACATTTAAAAATATAGAAACTATCAAGTAATTTTTCTGCTATTTCAGATTTGCTTAGTGTTTTCATAAGAAAACAGTAAACATGAAATTTGTGCTTGAAATACATCTGAAATCCCAGGTCAGTAAATTTAGGCATACCTGCATATCAGAGCTGCCAATTTGCACTTGTAGAAAAATATTGAAAGAGATAATTAGTAAACTTGTAACGTAAAACACTACTTAGCAAACTATAGTTTGCTTTCTATCTTTCAAAAAGAAGGTAAACTTCATGATGGTGTATATTTTTTCTTTAATGGTGTTATATATAACTTGTAGCATGATGCTGGTCCCATAGTATGATTCCAAATATATTCAAATTAATTGAACAATTTTCTATAGAGAGTTTGTAGGAAAAAAACACTAAAAGATTCAAGTAGTTTATGATGTTAGAATGATGCGGGCCAGGCATGGTGGCTCATACCTGTGATCCCAACACTTTGGGAGGCCAAATGGATGGATCACCTGAGGTCGGGAGTTTGAGACCAGCCTGGCTAACATGATGAAACGCCATCTCTATTAAAATTATAAAAATTAGCTGAGGGTGGTGGCGAGTGCCTATAATCCCAGCTACTCTGGAGGCTGAGGCTGGAAAATTGCTTGAACCCAGGAGGCAGAGGCTGCAGTGAGCCCAGATGGCAACATTGCACTCCAGCCTGGGGGACAACAGTGAAGGTCCATCTCAAAAAAAAAAAAAAAGGAATTAAAAAATTAAAGATGCTGCTAGGTACCTGGTGTTCATTATTTTTCTTTTTTCAACAGATAATCTCATTTGGAATAATAAAATATCATGAGAACTAGAAGCTTATTAAACTTAGGTTGCCTCTTTTCATTTTCAAAACACTGTAACAGGGAAGAGAAAGTGATCCTGTCCAATGGCCAAAGGAATTCAGGTTGAACAGGTCTGTAGAAAAGTATGGGTACTGAGTATATAGAACAGACCAGGAAGCCCCACAATTTATTTTGATTCATACTTATCCATTGATGTAATGCATTTGATTTTGTAGAAACTTAGTAGAAAACAATGAATACGTTTCTTGATTTAAACAAGCAGTAAATCCTAGCATGTCCATCATCTGCATCAACATGATATTAGAAAACAGATAAGAGGCCATATCACTATGTACTTGATATTTATACCTTGTTGAGAGACATTTTATGATTTAAAATTTCTGTTTTAAATATGAGCATATTTTGTTAAATGTCTTAGAACAGAGACACTTGAAATTGAGTGGTAGAAACATGTTGTTAAAACTCTGCATGAGGCTTTTATGTGTAGTGATGAAGAAAGATGGAGATATTGCAAAGACAAAGCCTGTGGTATAATTTAGTCTTTGTTTCTCCAGGTAATAATTTTCAATGCTATGGCATTTGTAATTAAATTCAAAAGCCACTGGGAGTCATACTCCATTTAATTACAAGCTGGAGAAATGGAGTGTAAGAAATGAGCTCACCTGGATCACCTAGGAAGGCTCAGAAGATAGGTGGGTGTGATGAAGGCTTCCCATGCCTTATGTATATGTATTCTCATTTCCTTCTCCACCTACTTAAAAAGCCAGAGAGAACTTTTGCAATAAGTGATGATCAAACATAAATGTTTGCTACATATTATATTGAAAAGCCAATAATACTATTTTTCTAAATATGTTCTCGATGTTTTATTGATACTATTTTTGAAATGTTTTATTGATACTATTTTTGAAATGTTTATTGACACTACTTTCTAAATGTTGAAAATATTAAAAATAGGTCATCAAGCTGGATGACAAGGAATTGATAATGAAAGCACTCATGGAGAAATGTGGATAAGGAAATTGAAGTTGTCATCAGAAATAAATATTTATTATGCTATAAATTCCCACTAAAATGTTTTGACATATGCCTTTATTCAATTATGTATCATTAAATTACATTAGTTCTGAATTATTTTAAAGTACATAAAACATTACATATTCTACAATGTATATGAAATAACTTCTTAAAAAATGTTTTTTTGAGGTCATATTTATTTTCACATAGTTACCTTCTAGAGAATACCCACATGAAAACTGCCTGATAAAATCATTTAAAAGTTTCTGTATTTGCAAAAAAATAGCTGAAGTTCTCTGAAACTCTTGGAAATTAATCAAGGAAAAAATTGTTCCTGGTAGGAAGTTTGCATCTTTCTATTCAATAGAAAATTGAATAATTGTGTTAGAAGATTTTTATTGGTGTTGCCACTGCAATGACTGAAACCCAATGTAAACTAGGTTAAAGAAAAAATAAGGCATTTTATTGTTTATGTATCTAAAAAGTCCAAGGAACTAGATTCCTTTTAGTACAGATGGATCCAGTGCTTCAAATAATGTTATCAGGGTTCTTTCTCAGTCATTCACACCTTCTTCTCCTGGTTCTTATTGATAATTGGGTTCTTTCTCAGTCTTCTTCAAGACAGTCCCCAGTTCATTGGCCTATGTAATTATAGGGAACGAGGAAAATCAGTCCTAGTATCTGTACATCTTCTGGTAGATCCAACTACCATTTTGTGCTCACTGATAGATCATGCACTGTGTCCAGGGAAATGGAGTTTGCTAGCTGTTCTGACAGAGCTCCCTGTAGTATAGATAGCCTGACTAGACTCACAAAATTAAGTTGGGTTTTTCTTGAAATTGTAATATTTTAGGCATATGTTAAATAGATATTAAAGCATTCAAATATATACGTAACATGTGTGAATATCTATATGTTTATACTAGTATGTATAAAAACAGATATATTTCTTTTTCTTTCAATATAAATTCTGTAATGTGCTTAACTCAGTTAATAGAAATCAGTGTCAGGTATCTGGAAACAGGTGCACCTACAGTATCTAAGACATGCTTACCTAAAGCAGAAGTCACTGGACTCAAAATGGTAGAAGCATTCAAGTGATAATATTGATAAGTTGTTAGTTAGACTGGTATGAAAGTAAGAGACTCCTAGGGCAACAATCCTCAGAGTTCTCTAGCTAATTGGCTACGTCTCCAGAAACTCTAGTAGGACCACAAGGTGAGTCTCCAAGAAAGAGCCCCTATAAGATCTGACAGTGGATGGGAAGAATAATTATTGTGAAATATACTCCCAGCTTTATAATAGTGGGCTGCTATACAGGAAACATAACTTTACCTAAATACAATTCAGAAATCTAATTTTAGGTAGATTATGGATTTATGGATTGCAAATGAAAGAATTTCAAGACAGATTCTCTGAGTTGTACAAAGAAAAACCCAAAATTCAAGGGAGGAGAAAAAACCAAACCAAACAAAAACCAAACAAAATAAAATAAAAAGTCAAATCCAAGGATAATAGGAGAATGTTAAGACTTTGATGATTGTAGTTAAGCATACATTGATCATTGCCCAACACCTAGCCAGGTTATTAAAAATCCTTACAATGAAAACCTATATATGCATTTCTATTACCAGATACATCACACCCAGTTTTCAAAAAATAATCGCAAAGCATTCCTAAGGACAAGAAAAAAGCACAATTGAAATGGACAATCCAAACATCACAACCATACTGAGATATGAAGCAGATGCTTGCATTATCAATCACAGAATTTAAAATAATTATGATTATTATTTTAATGGTTTGAAGGAAAATCATGGACAATATCCAAGGACAGATGGGTGAGGAGATTCACTATAAGTGTAAGAAAAAAATCTCCATATAATCTAAACATAAAACACAGTAATGTAAGTGAAGAATGTCTTAGATGGGCTTATCAATATGCTCAACACAGCCAATGAAAGAATCAGATACTAGAAGATAGGTCCATAGAAATTTCACAAACTAAAATTTTTAAAAATTTGAAATGAGAACATACGGAAATTGTGGGGCAATAACTACATGTGTAACATACTCCTAAGTGGAATACCAGAAGGAAAAGAGAGAAACTATTGTAAAAATTATTTGAGGTAATAATGGTTATCAATTTGCACATTAATGACAGATACTAACCAAAGTTCAAAAATGTTTAGGGAGCTCAAAGCGGGATAAGAATCCAAAAAACCATCTTGTCAAATGAAATATTTAATGCGTTAAATAAAAACATAGGGTACTGAATTTATTCTTACCCTAGGTACAGCTACTGAATTTATTCTTCAAAAGTGTAGGTAAAATGAAGACATTCCCTGCCAAAAATTAAGGTAATTTACCACCACCAGACCTTCCCTACAAATAATGTAAAAAAGTTACTCAGACAGGCAGAAGAAACTAAATACCAGTAACTAGATCTACAAAAATAAAAAGCATTGATGAGGAAGCAAATGAAACTAATCTATTTTATCTCTCCTATTCTCAATAGATCTAAAATTTATTTTTGTTTGTACCCAGATAAGTAAATGTGTTTGCTAATGTCATAATAGTAAAAATGCATTGAGTGACTAAAGCATATATAGCTAAATAAAATGAATGACTAACATATCATAAAAGATTGGAGATTATAATTGGGGATTCTGTGTTTTAAGATATATGAAGTGCACATAAAGCATTATATAGTATTATATGAAAGTGGATCTAGATTAGTTAAAACATCTATGGAAACTCCACGGCAACCATTTAATAATATAATTTTAATATGAATTACAATATTTATATGTAAATTAAAATTTTAAAACATTAAATAAATAACAAAATAATAAAGTAACTTAAAAGTAAATATAATTTATATATTAAGAGAAGAGATAAAATAGAATCATATAAAACGTTAAACTAAAACCACAGAAGACAGAAAGAGATGAAAAATAAAAAGCAAAGAACAACTGCAAGGAATAGAAAATAGTATTTAGTGGATATGAATGCAACTACATCCACCAATTAGAAGAAAAAGACAATTATTGGCCAGGCACAGTGGCTCATGCTTGTAATCCCAGCAATTTGGGAAGCCTAGGTTGGGGGGTCACTTGAGGCCCAGAGTTCAAGACCAGCCTAGCCAACATGGCAAAACCCCGACTCTACTAAAAATACAAAAAATTAGCCAAGTGTGGTGGCTCACGCCTATAGTCTCATCTACTCGGGTGGCTGAAGCAGGAGAATTGCTTGAACACAGGAGACAGAAGTTGCAGTGAGCTGAGACCATGCCACTGCACTCCAGCCTGGACGATAGAACATGACTCTCTCAAAAATAGACAAAAAAGAAAACATAGACATTTAATCAGTGTCTATGTCTATTAACACAGACATATATGCCCTTCTATTTGGGGAATTAGAAGACATAGACATTTAATCATAGACATAAAGATTTAATCAGAGTGGATTTTTTAAATGACTATGCTATATTACAGGTACGGGAAACCAGCTTTAAATATAAGGAATCAGATTGGTTAAAAGTAAAGAATTAAAATTAAAGAGATGGAGAAAGATACAGCATATGAACACTGATAAAAATAGAGCTGGAGTTTCTCTATTAATTTCAAATAAGGTCAAGCTCAGAATAACCAAAATTATCAGAGATAAAGAAGGGCATTGCACAATGATGAAGGGGTTAATTCCCTAAGAAAGCATGATTCTTAATTAGTATGCACCAAAAAACAGAATGTCAAATTGTATCAGGAAATATCTCAAAAAAACTGCAAGAAATGTCAGATCCGCAGTTTGGGTTGAAGACTTCAACATCCCCTTTTCAATAATTGCTAAAACAAGTAGGCAGAAAATCAGTAAGAATATGGTTGACCAGAGCATTGCTGTTGACTGATTTGATCTAATTGACATTTTCAGAATACCCTTTCCAACAACAGTAGAATTTATATACTTTGCAAGTTCACATAAAATATTTACCTAGAGTATAAACAGAGCTTAACAAATTTAAAATATAGAAACCCCCAAATATCTTCAAATGACAATAAATTTAAATTAGTATCAATAACAAGGATACAGCTGGAAAATTGCTAAATATTTGAAAATTAAAGCACACAGTTCTAAATAACACGTGAGTTAGAGAAATTTAAAGAGAAATTAAAATATTTTGAACATAATGAAAATACAAAGACAATATATAAACATGTATGTATGTAGCAAAAGCAATACTTAGAAGAAAATCCGTAACATTAAGTTCATATATAAGAAAAGAAGGCTCACGCTTGCAATCCCAGAACTTTGGGAGGCCGAGGCGGGCAGATCACAAGGTCAGAAGTTAGAGACCAGCCTGACCAACATGGTGAAACCCTGCCTCTACTAAAAATACAGAAACCATCTGGGCATGGTGGCACACACCTGTAATGCCAGCTGCTCAGGAGGCTGAGGCAGGAGAATTGCCTGAACATGGAGGCGGAGGTTGCAGTGAGCTGAGATCATGCCACTGTACTCCAACCTGGGTGACAGAGGGAGACTCTGTCTCAAAAAAAAAGGTTAAAAAAACAATTACCAAAGTTTCTACCTTAAGAAACTAGAAAATAAAAGAACAATTGAAACTTAAGTAAGCAAAAGAAATGAAGTAATAAAAATTTGAGCAAAAATCAGCGACATTGGAAAGAGGAAATTAATAGGTAATAGTTTTAAAAAATCACTTTGATTTTTTAAAAGATTAGTATAATTGATAAAACTTTAACCAGGCTAAGAAAAAATAGAAGATGTAAGTTGCAAATAGAACACATAAAAGAGAAGTGGTCACTTTGAACCCCATAAACAGTTACTAAAATAATAAAAAATATATGAGTATCTCTATATACATTGATTTGGTAACTTTGATAAAATGGATCAATTTCTTGAAATATGCAAATGCCAAAACTCTCATGAAGAGACAAAGATCATGGAAATAAGCCTGTTTCTATGAAATAAATGAAGTCAATAACAAATGACTTTACATAATTAAAGCACTAGATGAAGATGGTTTCACAGTTAATTTTAGCAAAACAAATTTTCAAATATATGAAAAAATAAGATATATAATTATACTAACTGATGAACTAAAATTATTTGACAAAATCTGACATCTATTTGTGATTGAAAACTTCCAGCAAACTATAAGGGGTAATTTCCAAACTTGAATACGAATATTTTTTAAAATCCTACAGCTAGTACCATGCCTAATGTTAATAAACTGTGGGTTTTCCCCAACCTCCATGTCAAGATCAGATACCTGGCAAGAGTAGAGTACTCTTTTACTCATTTCTATTTATCATATTGAAAGTCATAGCTAGTGTTATAAGACAGGGAAAAACAAATAAGAGTTATATATAGGAAAGGAAGAAAGAAACAAATCACTATTGGTGAAAATGTAAAGTGCTGCTACAAATTTGAAGAGTTTAACCTTTTCCAAAAGTTAGGTATACTAATGCGATATAACCCAGCCATCCCAATTTTAAGTATTTTCTGAAGAATAGGAAAATGAAAGCATATGTATACACATGACAAGTACATGAATATTTATTGCAGGTTTACTTAAAAAGAGCCCAAAATTAGAGGCAACCCCAAATCCTAACAATAGGTGAATGGATATAAAAGCTATGGTGTATACTTAAGATGGATTAGTTCTCTGGAATAAAATAAATGAATTATTGACACATACAAAAGTATAGATAAATCTCAAAATATAAGTATACTTAGAGCAAGAAAACAAACCGTCACACATCCAGAAAGGGAGTACATATTGTGTGATTCGATTTATATTCAGTTCTAGGAAATTCAATTTATATTCAATTCTGGTGAAATGACAGAAAACACATCAATAGTTGCCTGTGAACAGGGTGGAGATTAGGAAGAATCATGAAGAAAAGATTACAAAGGGGCAGCAGCAAAGGTTTAGGAATGGCTGGTTAGATTACTATTTTGATTGTGGTGATGGTTATAGGCATATTCTTATGTAAAAATATCCAATTCTACATTTTAAGTAGAGTAGCTTATATTACATATATTATATATCAATAAAGCTGTTTTTAAAACTGCAAAGAACTTATTTTTACTAAGAAAGAACAAATTGATTGCCAACATCTGGGAGCCATCCCAACAATATTGTTGAGACCATCATGTTCTCTTGTTAAACACAAATAATTTTACAAAACATTAATATCAAACAAGTTCATCTTGTTGCTAATTGATCAAGAGAGAAACAAGGCTACTTCATAGTCCTGTCTAAATAGAGACAAAATATGAAATGTCAAACAACAAAAAATTCCCAACATGTCTTTTTTTCTAGCCTATATAAATTACTGCTACTTTCAATGACAGGTTTAGCTCTGCTTTGTTCATCTTTTCTTTTACATAAGGTAAAGATAACCAGTCATAAAATTATTCCAGCTTCCTATCACCATGCAACAAACAATAAGCCATTCTTTTTGACATTCTTCCCCAAATCACCTAACTAGAGATCAAATCCAATATTAAGCTTTTATAACATGCTGTTAGTGACATACTCTGTCATTCCACATTATGTGCAGTCTCCATTGTTGCAATGAGAAATAAACCCACTTTGTTTAATTACAGAAATATTTCTGGTGGTCTTTGGCAAGAGTTTGTTATTATTAGCAACAAAGTACTTAGAACATACCTCTTAATTATGTAATATCCTAGTAGTTCACCTTTTGATTTTTGTAACAAAGATGTTGGCCTGGAGCAGTGGCTCCTGTCTGTAATCCCAGCACTTTGGGAGGCGGAGGCAGGCAGATCACCTGAGGTCAGGAGTCTTGAGACCAGCCTGGCCAACATGGTGAAACCTATCTCTACTAAAAGTACAAGAATTAGCTGGACATGGTGGTGGGCACCTGTAATCCCAGCTACTTGGTAGGCTGAGGCAGGAGAATTGCTTGAACCTGGGAGTCAGAGGTTACAGTGAATGGAGTTCATACCACTGCACTCCAGCCTGGGCAACAGAGCAAGACTTCATCTCAAAAAAAAAAAAAATGTATTAAAGGTGTAGAAATGGAATAATGAGATTGAACAAAAGTCACATATACATGTCAAAGTAAGGATCAGGTAATTTGCAAATTGAAGGTCCTGGGTGATTACACGTAAGCAGAATGTTTAGAAAAATAGACATCAAATCATATTAACAATATTTTCTTAAAGCAGAGAAATGAAATAGGTCAAATTTTGATCAAATATATTTTGTGCACTATAAAAAATAGGTGTAGTAGATAGTATTCAATAGCTTCTCAAATAGTAGTGTAAACATCATCACATTTTTGGAGGCAGCCTCTAGGAAATTCTAAATGTGTATCTATATATGGAGAACACAACAGTAGAAAATAAAGTCAAATGATCCACTTGGGCAAAAAATTTGACAGTATGAGCTTCATAATTCAATTAAAAAATTGTCCCTTTGTATTGGAACTGTATCCATTTGGAATTATATGTGACAACTCCATTGCTTGCACTGTATCAAGGTAAAGTCACTCAGGGAAATACATTTTAAAAACTTGGCACCATTGTGGCAGGGCATATCGTGCCCTTGGGCTATTGCCAGGAGAATTTTCAAGGAGCCAAGGCATAAAAATAGGAATAGGAGCATCCTTGGCAACATTATTCTGGAAAGCAGCATAGAGGATCCAAAGTCTGGCAGCAGAGGTAAAGGCTGCAACAGCTAATTAAGTAGAACAAAGGCACTGAAATCCTTTCCAAACAAAAGGATCTTAGAAGGAAACTAGTTTTTTTGGAGTCCTGCATGAAGGAATGTTGTTTTTGTTCACCCACTTATATATCAGCTCTCAGAACCATGACTGTCACAGTGATCTTGTACACAACTTTAATGGAGACAACACATTGCCTTTCCCCTTGCTGGAAAAACATACCCATGGAAAGACCTTGCAGCAATTATAGACCTCTTTGACCAGTAGCTCAGGTGTAGAGCAAGTCTAATGGCCTTAGATAATGTATCCTAAAATTATTTTGTTACTGCAGGGTTTTCCTTTTTTTTTTTCTTCCTTTCTGCATGGAGCTAATTTGCTCAGCTCATGTAGCACTGATTCTAGTGACAATTAGGACACGTGCACTCTGCTTAATTCCCACATCCCAAACCAAGATCTGTATTTCTACTGTTTATTCTAGCTACATTTAGCCAATGAAGAGATACATTATGTTTCCTTAGCCTTTCTATCTTTCCCACAGTTACATGGAAAATATATTTCCTGCTCCAGGCAGTCAAATAAAAGCACAAACATCGTCTTTGCCACACATACAATTTCTGCACACAAGACTAGGTCATAGAGTGAAGGGAACCAAGTGCCATGAGAATGACCATATGTATACTGTATGTCCTACAGGCCTATGTATACCTGCTTCCAAGATGCTTCTTCATTCTTGGTGCATGATAAGATAGGAACCTGGAAGACACTTAGGAAATAGAGAACAAAAAACGTCCTGTCCACAGTGTCGAGTTTTAATACTCTTCCTCTGATAACTGGATATGTGACCACTGAGTCACCCGACACATATGATCTTTTACTTATTTGCTCTATAGTAGAAAATATGAAACCTGGGTGTATATAAAGTATATTTTTTCTTTGACCATAAAAGTGCATCATAGCTTTGCAGACCCAGATACTCCTCTATTCTCTCTGCTATGATTATTAGGATTTTTAGTTTATTGTGGAGGCTCATCCGCTAGCTAGAATACCTTGCATGTGTGCATTTTACCTTTCCTATTAATTCTATCTTCTTACGTGCACCCTAAGGTAAGGGCAGATTATTTAGTGATATAAATGGTAATTAGGATCAATTGAATGTATTTATCATTTATTGAATATGTATTTATACAAATGATTATAAGGGCCACTGATAGAAATATGAATAATATATAGTTCTATCCAGCATTATATTTTCATTGTATTAAGAGGAATAGTCAGTTGTTCAATGTGCTTTCAAAGATTAAATGTAGACCACATTACAAACTATGAAGCTTTGGAGTAGCGTCATGCATAATTTGGAGAAGATAATTGATAGTTTTGTAACCTGTTACACAGGTCACTGTAATGTAATAAGAGGGAAAAGTGCTTCATATTGCGTGAAAATGTAATACACATGTATGCTAGTACGACTATTGTTTGTGTAGTGACTCTGTTGAGCCACATAGGTAAGGTAAACTAAAATTAGCTCTCTGTAACTCTGAGTCCATGGCTTTCTTAGTTCTTAGAGGAAATAAGACATGCAGCTTTTCTCTAAAGTATCTCAATTAGAACAAATAGGAAAATCAAGTCCAGATAGGAATAGCCTTTTATGAAATCGTGCTCTTTAAAATGGATTTTACCGTCAAACCATGTGGTGTTAGTAAATGTATTCTAGGTTATCATAAAATAATCTAACTAGATTTAAAAAAACTAACATAGAGTAGGTAGATATGTTCAAAGCATTTAAATGTTTTAACTCATCCAATTTTATTACTTATATAATTATTCAATTCAATAATTACTCAACTACATAACTGAACGCTATTAAACACAAGCTCTATGTGCTTAGATGTTTATTATGTTAATTTATCAATTAAAAATTATAATAATTACACCATGTAGCTTTTGATTTTATTATATCTTACACTAGGATCTGAGACAAACCAAAATATTATTGGTAGTATATTAACTCTTACTTTAATTTTTATATTAATAAAGTAATTAAAAATAGTATCAATTTTATATATATTTAATTCATATAGACACACAAGCATTTACTTTTCACAAGTAAAAGTGCTGATGTTACATATTGTTACGGCAATTACAAGAGGTCAGACAACTGAGAAGACTCAGGAGACTCCACAGGGGTCACTCACAGGAGCCTTTAATGAAGACAGATAGTACAGCACAAGAAAGCTCAAGAAAATATCAGAGAAATGCATGCATAGCTCTCAGAGCCCTTTCCCAGCCATCTCCTGACTATGAATTACCAAGATAGATGTGAGATGCTTTAGTCCCAGGTGAGCCAAGGTGGAAGTTTGCCTGACTCATTTATATCTCACTGGTCACTCAGCTGACACCAGATGCATACCGTCATCTATTCACATTTAATAAACAATATAAGCAAGCTGGTACAAAAGGTGAATTTTGGACTCTGAACATCTCATCATAAATCACAAGCTAATACACTTCATCTCTATCTAGAAGGGTCAGTATTATGTTTCTAAACATCCCAGTAGAAAAATATAGATCAACCACAGATCAATGGTATTTTAACCTTATTCTTATAAAATAGTGCATTATAACCTTCGATGGACTTCTTCTCCTGCCATGCAGATTTGCCTCTTTAAAATCATATCCACATTTTCTAGTTTCTATATTTAATGCTCTGACATCTAGGGGTCATGCTGACCCTGAAGAACTTCCCCCCCTCCCAGTGCAAGCTAATTCCAGGAGCTAAGCATACAAACCGCCTGCAAGAATGGCTTTCACATACAAAGCAACCAGTTCAGAGTTCATGCCTGTAAACACCCCCTTTATCAAATTTTCACATTCAGGACCACTATTCCATACACTAATCATCCTAGGACTGGGTATCAAGATAACCAGGGGCAGCCATGATGCCACAGACTATGTGAAAATTATCTGAACTAGCCGATCTTAAACCTGCCTACCATAACTCATGCATTCCTTTCCATGGGCATTACAACAAAGACACTTGTTTTTGTGTTGCTGCTGTTGTTGTTGTCGTTGAGAATCTTTTATTCAGCAAGCACTGCACTGGGAGATGGAAATACAAGGGTGAACAAAAACAGACCCAGTTATATGGTACTTAAAGATGAGTGGTGCAGACAGGTAAGTGTGAAAAAAGTATACACATACTTTTATATATATATAGTTTTATACATTTAACATGCACAAAACTAGTATACTTTTTTCTTTTCTTTTTCTTTTCTTATTTTTATTTTTATTTCTTGAGATGGAGCCTCACTCTGTCACCCAGGCTGGAGTGCAGTGGCGCGATCTTGGCTCATTGCAACTTCCACCTCCCGGGTTCAAGTGATTCCCTACCTCAGCTTCCCAAGTAGCTGGGATTATAGACATGTGCCACCACACCCAGGTAATTTTTTGTATTCTTAGTAGAGATGTGGTTTCACCGTGTTAGCCAGGATGGTCTCGATCTGGCTAACACGTATCCACCCACCTCAGCCTCTCAAAGTGCTGGAATTACAGGCGTGAGCCACCATGCTGAGCCAAAAGTAGTATACTTTTAACAGACACATGCACACGCACATATATGTGCATATATCTATACACATACATATATATAATATTTTTGAAGCTTACATAACTCATATCATTTAATCTCTATCAAAATTTTGTGAGTATGTTCCTTTTTTGTTTACAGCTAAATAAACTAACACAGAAGTGAATTTTCCCAAACCACTGGCAAAGCTGGTCAGTGGCAAAGCTCACCTGCAGGGAACTGAGTGTGGCCATCCAAGGCCACTGCTCTCTACTATGATAGCCATTCAAGAACGGGTTTGATGTTTTGGTTAATGAAAACTCCTGACCATGTTTTCCCCTCATTTCCCCTGCCTCTGACTGACTCTGATGCTTTTCCCTGTGACCCACAGTGGCATGGCCTGCCCCTCCTTTTAAAAACCTGCAAGTATAGCTGAGTGTGGTGGCTCATGCCTGTAATCCCAGCTTTGGGAGGCCGTGGCAGGTGGATCAACAGGTCAGGAGATAGAGACCAGCCTGGCCAATATGGTGAAACCCTGTCTCTACTAGCCAGGCGTGGTGGTGGGCGCCTATAAGCCCAGCTACTCAGAAGGCAGAGGCAGAAGAATTACTTGAACCCAGGAGGTGGAGGTTGCAGTGAGCCAAGATTGTGCTGCTGCACTCCAGCCTGGATGACACAGAAAGACTCCGACTCAAAAAAAAAAAAAAAAAAAAAAAAATCTGTGACTATAGCAAGCTATCTTTTCAATAGCAATCACTTACCCTTGCTGTATATAACTTATGATTAAAAGCTGTATTTTAAAGCACTTTTCCATTTAATGACTGTTTTGGATTTTTTTGATAAATGGACCATGATTTATTTGGCCAATCTTTTATCAGTGGAAAATTATATTGAGTCAATATTGTTGCTATTTTTACAAACACTTCAATGATGGCTTTCATTTCTCTTAATATGAGAAACAATAAATTTTAAAGATTTTTTTCTTAGAATTATATTTCACTTTGTGTTATACTATTTGAGAAATAAAATTAATTTAAAAATATCTACTGAGATCTTTCCATGGGCACAGTTCTGGGGTCTACACAGCACAACAATTTGTATGATAGCTTCTAAACTCAAGGTATTTATGGTGAAAAAAAGAAATGTTTTCTAGGTAGGTAAACAAATAAACATGTTACAAAGATAATAAAGACATAATTGAATTCATAATCATACTTTGAATTTATCAAGAATATATTAAATGTCAGCAATATACTATTGTTAATAGCAAAATTATGGAGAGTGTTGCATAGTGCCAAGTACTGTTCTAAGTCTTTTACCTACGTTAAACCATTTAATCTTGGACAAAAGTCTGTTACATAGTTGCTATTATCCACATTTTTATATAGGCAGAAATTTTAGTAGCCTTTTCTTAAAACTGCACAGTTTTTAAAGGCAGAGGTTGAGATTTAATCCTTATAAGAAACCAGCAGAAAAGTTGATGTTATGCCCATTTTTAAAATCAGCAACCTGAGACTAGAAAGACTAAATAAATCTCTTAAAATCATACACTTTTAAGGATAGTGACTTTGCAAACTCATGTCTCTGAAAACTTCAAACTGCTTTCTGCCAACACTGACAAATGTTTCAGGAATTCAGAATTCTGAATGTGTGGGATTTTAACGAAAGGAGGGCATGGTCCTTTAGAAAAGAATTGAATGGTGCAACTCATGCTTCTGAGGATGATATTTCTAAGCTACGACGTACTCCAGGAGGAGAAAAAATTAGTACCATAAAGAAGAAAATAGCAATAGTCCTGGTGTCTCATATACTGAAGAAGTTCCGAGTTTACAGTTCTTTTTCCTTACATTTACAGTAGTTCTTCTATGAGCTTGCCAAAAATAGAATATGGATCACCATTCTTTACGTTACACTTTCTGTTCCTCCATTTGAAATTCAGAAAGGGAATGGATCCTGAAGAAATAGTATGTCAAACATACTTTGTCAATTACCGTATTATGAAATATATAATCAAATGTGCCTTGAAAACAGTTTATGTAAAATAAAAAGGTCATATCAGGTTAAGGAAATAAAGGAAGCTTGCTAATAATGTCTTCTGTTTAAACTGAATCTTGGAGCATGGAAATGATTTTGGCTAAGTCATATGTGAATTGGCCTGACATCCCAGGATGAGGTAGCACCGGGAGCAACAGCAGAGTGAAAACATGGTGACAACTCTGAACAGCACTGACCAGCTGACTGTGAAAGGTAAAATAAATATGGAAGACTCATGGCTTCATTGATTACAGCACTTTCTGACACAAGAAAAAGCCTAGCCACTGGTGGCTTTACATATAAGAACATTAATTGTGTATTTTTTTATAAGATTAGGAAGGTAGAAGTTTCCAGAGTTGATTCAGACTTTCAGCATTATCGAAGATGTAGGAGTTTTTAACATTTTTGTTCTGTTGTCTTATTTGTGTCAGCAAATTTTTCTGAGAGACAGAGCTTATATAAACCACCCCAAGTGCCATATACAAAGACAACCACTTCCAATGAAGAAGAAAATAATGATTTATTTTGTATGTTTGTGTATGTGTACACACACTTAAAGAGTAATTTTTCCTGGGAACTCATAGTGCCCCACCCTTATCTTTCATTAAAAAGGATTGGGGTATGAGTACCTGCTTTATTTATAAGCATGAATTTTATTGTATTTCCAGCTTAAAGTTTATAAGACGTGTTTGCTATCGATGGAAAAAATTAGAGCAGGGAAGGCTGTAAAACATAAAATTAACAATAACTGAACAAATAAATTAAAGTTCAACTAAAAAGTTATTGCAATAAGCCAAATAAACATAATGAAGTATCTGAGCCAGGGTAGAAAGAGTACTGCTGAATATGAGAGAGATAGCAAACACCTAACAGAAGTAGAATTGCATGTAAATTGCGTGATTGGTTCTGGAAAACAAGAGAGACTTAAGGCTCTAAATCAATTCTAAGAATATAATCCTGAGTAACAAGAAGAATTTGTTGGTGCCTTCTATTGAAATGAAGAAATCAGCACCTGGGCCAGCTTAGACGCTTGTCTTAAACCCAGGCCAAATATTCTTCTGTAGCCTCTGCAGCTGCTAAACTACAGACTTCCAAGGCTCTACTTTCTATCATTTATTATACACCTGCTTGCTCTAGGCTGCTAGCTCTGGTACATGTGCTTGACCCTTGATGTGACTGCATGCAGGAATTTAGTTTCACGTTTCATCCTGGATGAATTTTGTTGAAATTCTGATTGTAATAATCCACCTTCCTTTTTCCAGGTGCCCAAAAAATATCTAGGGCTCTGGACTTCTGTGATTAAAGGCAGAGTAAAGTAGATGTTCATTGAAAAAAAGTGAGAGCAATCTGTTTGGAAACATGCTGAGGTTGAGATCATTAAGTGACCTAGAATTATGGCAGCCTGATGAGCCAATTTAGTATTATGGCTATAAAGTTTGGAGAAAAATATGAGCTCATTGTGTAGACTGAGAATCTAATAATGGAAGAGATAAAGACATAGAAATGGGCCTACTTAAAGCAGCATCATGTAATCCATAGAGTATTTATGTATGAATCAGACAAACCCGGCTTTTAATTCTCCCCTTACCATACACAATTCTTGTGATTCTGAACAAATTGTCTCTCTTCTTTATTAATATAATAGAATTTCTATTTTATATAATTAAGTAAACATCTGTTGCAGGATAATATAATATTCACGATTATATTCATTTATAATGAATACAAAGTAAATAACACATGTCTATACTATGTGTATAGTAAATATTACCTTTACTTGAAAAGAAAGACTATGAAGAGACAAGATATAGTAATGAATAGTAAATATAATAAATATTTTAAAAAAATATTCATAATGCAGATTATCTAAGGGAACTTAGATAAAAAATACAATTGTAGTGTCAGCAAGGATACTGCTGTTTTCTGCACTGGATTTTCTTTCTTCTCATGCAGAATGAATAAACTTCCAAGTTTCCTCAGTTAGGTCTTATTTCTCAAAACTGGGAATGTGTACCTCACTTAAAGCTTGAGGCAAATAACTGTTGTGCATTCTCCAAATTGTCTTCTTTAAGTATCAGTAGGGGAAATGTTATGCTAGTATAACAACCTAAAATATATGGTGTTGGCTACAGAGACAGAGGATGAGGAGAAAACTGAGATCAAAAGCTGTACAGATGAACAACCATTTTATGCAGTGGTGAATTATTTATAATCTATCACCTAACATAATTAAAAAGGTGATCTAGGCTGGACACCGTGGCTCGCGCCTGTAATCCCAGCACTTTGGGAGGCTGAGGCAGGTGGATCACAGGGTCAGGAGATTGAGATCATCCCGGCCAACATGGTGAAACCCTGTCTCTTTTAAAAATATAAAAATCAGCAGGGTGTGGTGGCAGGCACATGCCTGTAATCCCAGCTACTTGGGAGGCTGAGGCAGAATTGCTTGAACCAAGGAGTTGGAGGTTGCAGTGAGCCGAAATCATGCCACTGCAGTCCAGCCTGGTGACAGAGTGAGACTCTGTCTCAACAAACAAACAAACAAACAAACAAACAAAAAAACGAGGTTGCAGCTCCAGGGAAGAGGATGTAAAATAAGATTTTGGTATATATTGCTGTATAATTTTAACTTCATTTGGCAAAATGTTATCAGAAAGACATGAATTCATGCATCATGGTGCTTATTTGCAAGGAGCAGTGAAAGGAAATTGATACAGCTCAGGAAATAGGAACTTTTAGATGTTGTAATATCAGATTGACTCTATTCTCCACAGCCTTTTGGAGTTTCAAAAGGATTTGAGAAGCACATGCCCTATAATAATTGTCAGCTAATTAAAATGGCTTGGCCAAAAGGTAAGATTGGAAGGTAACATTTTATTTCTTATAAACAGTAATGATAAATTGTGGATTTTTTTTGGATACAGAAATTCTCATAATAATTTATTATGCCATAATACTTAAGGGTAAAGAGGGGCTTATTTCCCAATGATTACTTCAGAAGTAGCCAGAAATAATGAAATGAGGAGAGCTTCCCAGAGAACAAACGAAGGGCCCCAGAGATATGAGTAAGAGAGCTGTCCCCTAGGAAAAGACTCAGATGCTCATCAAGGAAACTTCCCTACCTCTATGATAAGAGGCTTCACAATGTTTATTTAATAGGATTTTTTGAAATGCTACAGACAAGAGAAGATTGCGTTTCTCATTCTTCACTTTATTTTCTTTAAGTAGTAGCATTTATTGTGGTAACCTGATCCTGTTTCATCATTAAAAATTGGGTATGAGTGTGTTTTTTAGGGCATAGCTTTCCAGTTAAAGAGGAGCTATAGCTAGACTTGATGAAGGAGCTGTAGCAACTGAATTCTCAAAAATTCTGAATTTGCAACTGATGCTAATAACTAGATGGAACTACTATTTATATTGTGGGGGGGAGCAGAAGTGGGCAGGTTTTATTTTCAAGGATGATGGAAAGGGACTATTTAGTTACCAGAATATTCTTATAGGGTGGCTTATACTTCTTAGACTCCTTTGCAAAACCTTGATGTGACTAGTTCTAACCAACAGATTATGAGCAGAAGTATCACATGACACTGATACAGATCAGTGCACAGCCTTCATTTTTTTACATTCTCTTTGGTGATGACTATTGAGGTCATTTGTTAAAAAGGAACAGAGCCTAAGATGAAAGTAACATGGATCTCTGTTTTTTCCACAGTGGAGAACTGCTACAGCATTAACATTTTTATGAAAGCAAAGCGATTGTTTATATTTCTAGGTCTGCTTATTACTATATAATAGC
This sequence comes from Alouatta palliata, assembly GCA_004027835.1. Classification (NCBI taxonomy): domain Eukaryota; kingdom Metazoa; phylum Chordata; class Mammalia; order Primates; family Atelidae; genus Alouatta; species Alouatta palliata. Next base: position 224,095 of record PVKV010000301.1, read on the forward strand.
TAGTTTATCCTGACTAACACAGAGAAAGGAGAGGAAAACAATATAGTGCCAAAGAAGAAAAAAGATTAAAAGCAAACAAAATTATATGTTTGTGTAAAATATCTTATGCACCCAGTAAATATATAAACCTACTAGGTGCCTATAAAAGTTAAAAATAAAATGAAATGTAAAAAACAGGGAAACATTAACAATGGAAGTTCTTTAGAGAGAATAAATGCAAATAAATCCCAAAAATGGTCACTCCTTTGTCACACAGATCACATTCTACATCTTTGGGAAACAATGTCAGCATTGTCTTGGGATGAAAGCTAAATTGCAACTGAAAGAGAAACGACCATGTCATGAGAAATTAGAGGCTGTGAAAGTAGACCGTATATTTTATAAATTTGGAAATCAATTTATTTAGGAACATTAACCTAAATAAGGTATTAGTGTAGTAAATAAGAAAATTCCCAGGAAACTGAGAAAGCTGAAGTAACTTTTTAGCAGAAGGAAATAAGTTCATGGATAAGATGATACTGATGATGAAAGAAAGGATCAGCAAAGGACTACAAGCAGAAATTATGCTTAATTTTATGCATCAACATGACTAGGTCATGGGATTCACAGGTGTTTTGTCAAACATTATTCTAGATGTTTTCACGTAAATATTTAAAAAATGTGATCAATGTTTAAATTATTAGACTTTGAGTGCAGCAGATTATCCTCCACAGTGTGAATGGGCCTCATCCAATCAGTTGAAGATCTTCATATAAAAATCTGACCTTCTTAAGCAAGAAGAAATTCTGCCAACAAACATTTTTGAGACTCAAAAGATAACTCTTTTCTGAGCATCCAGCCTGACAGTCTACTCTGCAAATTTTGCACTTATCAAGCCTCCACACATATGCAAGCCAAGACTTTAACATCTGTCTCTCTGTCGCTCTCTCTTTCTCTCTCTCTGTCTCTAGACACACACACACACACACACACACACACACACACACACACACACATACGCAGCTTTTGGTTCTGTTTTTTTTGGAGAATCCTTACTGACTAATATATAGATTTCAGTACTGAGAGTGGTTCTAGAGAAACAGAATTTTAAAGATGAGATGAGTTTTCTAAATTAGTTCTGGGGTTTCCAAATTACTTCTCTATCTGATTAGATTGAATGACACCAATGACTGTATTTCCAATAGTAAAGACAGTACCAATAGTCCGTAGTGTGACATAGCAAAAGCCATTAGAAATGCATAAAATATAACCATTAGATACCCAAAATCAAATATAAAAAAGAGGTCAGATTCTATGTTTGTATATGATATGTTTTCCAAATTAATAAGTATAATAAGATTGGATAGCTATTCTTTTTTTTAATTGTACTTTAGGTTCTGGGGTACATGTGCAGATCATGCAGGATTGTTGCATAGGTACATATATGGCAAGGTGGTTTGCTACCTTCATCCCCCCATCACCTATATCTGGTATTTCTCCTCTCATTACCCCTCCCAACCCTCCCCACACCCCGCTGTTCCTCCCCTAGCCCTCCCCCAACTGACAGCAGTGTGTGATGCTCCCCTCCCTGTGTCCACATGTTCTAACTGTTCAACATCCGTCTATGAGTGATAACGTGCGATGTTTGGTTTCTGTTCTTGTGTCAGTTTGCTGAGAATGATGGTTTCCAGATTCAACCATATCCCTATGAAGGACACGAACTCATCGTTTTTTATGGCTGTTCTTAATGTCACTCAATAAAGGGACAAAAGAAAAATATGAGCTCAGGAATTTATATTTTCAGTTCAAGCACAGCATATATGATTTGAAAATTTCTCTGTCTGCCCTGTAAAATTTTCTTATCTCCTGTAGCCAGAGCTGAAGTTGCTAAAAGGCAACCCTAGAATCTCAATCTGCAAGTGGCTTAATTAGAACACAAATTCCCAACCACAAAGGATGTCTACTGCTAAAGCGAGGTCACTGATTGGGAAGGAATAGGATAATTAAAATCGCAATGGAGATGCATGGGGATATTTAGATAAGATTGTGGGCATTGAACCCCTAAATTCTGAGGAGTCAGCTTTGCCAGTAGAAGTAGCCTTGTTATGGTCTCTTCTGAGGCAATTACCTTGCAAGATGCTGCTGATTCTCTTCATGACATACTCCTACCTCTTCTAGACCTGTAACTTAACTCGAGTCACAGCAGGTTCCTAAAGATGACCTATAGAGCCTTATTATACTCAAATCTCAGCAGGCCTCCAAACGTGAGTTACAAAGTGTGAGTTATGAAGGAAGAGGGCTACACTTCAAAATAAATATTTGATAATTTTAATCAATGCAAGCACATATCTGGAAAATATGTATGTGAATGGTCATGAAGGTTTTGAGGCACTGATGGAAGGGGCATCAATTTGGATCCAGATGAAACTGACATGGAAGCATAAGCAGAGACTCTATGTTGAACATTGCATCTCAGGGAGTTAGAAAATGCTCTAACAGTTTCGTTGGTTGGGAGAAACATGGACCAAAAGATGGTCCACAGTAAATCACTGTGGACCACTGAAAATACCATATCTGCCTTAGTGTACTGTAGAACAAGGGGTTCAGAAGTTTCAGAATATTGGATGTTGGAGTGAATTTTTCATTTATGACCTTAATCCATTCTTCAGTCACTTCCTAATCATATCACATTCTGTGAGAACACATGGACTCAGGGAGAGGAGCATCACACACAGGGGACAGCTGGGGGCGGGTAAGGGAGAGACAATGGGAGGTGGGGAGGGAGGGAAGGGTGGGGAGGGATAACATGGGGAGAAATGCCAGATACAGTATGCACCTAAAGCAAAATAAATAAATTATTAAAAAAAATTCAGTTGAGCTAAGACATAACCAGTAACAATAACCACAATAAAAAATGTCTGTAAACTTGAGAATCAGAGGAGAAAAATAATAAAAATATAAGGAAAAAAATTAAAAAAAATAAAATAAAATATGAAATCTCACACTCCAAAATAAAAATGCGGGATCAAGGAAGGAGATATTTGGAAGGCTTCTAATGCTTGCACAGTTTGGTGCCTTCTCCAGTAACTTTCAATAGTAACACTCTAATTTAGGTATTAACATCCAGTCTTCCTGACTGCTCACTTATTATTGTAATAATACTTTAAATTCAAATGTTCTACACCTAAGAATATAATACCAAACTTCAAAAATTAGCAGTTACTGATAAAATTTATTTTCTATAGTTCTAGTCTTACAAAATAATTCTCAAAAAGGGTAGGATTTATAAATTGGGGAAATACAACTATATAGTTCTTTATGATTTTTCCTAATTCTAGCAAGCTTGCCCTTTTGGAAGATCATAAATATTTTGAAAAAAAAAAAAAAAGAAAGAAAGTAGGAACTAGGACAGATGTATCATATGGAAACAATTTAGAATTGCTTTTGTAATCATTTTTGAAATTAATTTGGCAAAAATTCAGTGTCATTTGGACAAATATTCTCAGTCTCACTTCCTTTCACATATGTAATGAAGGTACATTGAGAATACATTAGATGTTATTATTGGTAAATAATTATATCACCTGGGGCATTTAGCCCTTAGTCAAAAACTCCCCTTTCACTTTATTATTAGGGGATTCCTCCAGCAAACTGAAATATGATAATAAGGGTAAGAGCTTTATCAGAGAATATCTGAAAAAAGAAAGAAAAGAAAGAAGAAAGAAAGAAAGAAAGAAAGAAAGAAAGAAAGAAAGAAAGAAAGAAAGAAAGAAAGAAAAAGAGAAAAAGGGGAAGGAGAAAAGGAAGGGGAAGTGGAAGAGAGGGGAGGGGAAAAAGGGGAGGGAGGGGAGGGGAATGTGGGGGAGAGAAAATGGAAAGAGAAAAAATGGAAGAAGAATTGGGCAGACAAAGCCTTAAGACTACGAAACAGTTCTGACACCTATGAACAGAGAGTAGGGAGGAAATAGAACTGGACAGAGAAAGCCTCAGACTGTGTTTCTTATCTGACCAAAGCATTGCCAATCCAACAGAGGATTCTGGAAACATCATTTACCCATTACAGGTGTTTCATTTTGGGAAGCACTATCCAGGCATTGATCATCTTGACTATGTTCAGTCATTGCCCTGAAGATGCCTAGAAACAGTGTGGTCACAACTCCACAGATGAGGTGGATCCTAAGGATTGTGAATCTAGAGAGTCGCACCTATTTCTCTGCAAATCAATGGGAAATTATTTATTAGAAGTAAATTCATTGGCATGTCTTTATAGCTATGACAGGACTAATAAGATAATTATGAATTATCTTATTCATTCTCTGTTAAAGAATTATGGATATTAGTGTTCTTCATAAGGAAAGAGATTTACACATAGTATTTCTATTGAAAATTTATTAGGCCTTTTGCTATTTTGTTCATCTATTTACATTATGACAGTGATGTAGGAACTCTGTTTTCATTTCTTTTGTCAAAATAAAGACAAATTGGCTCTATAGCAACCAAGAATTACTCCCCTTCCCCAACTTAAAACAATGAAGATAGGAGAAATAAATTATGTCTGATGATATCTCAGCAGCCAGATCTCCTCCCAGTTTAAAGATTAACTACTGCATTTAACGTTTACTCTAAATCTAGATGTACTGACAGCCAAGGAAAGTCTAGCAAATTGAAGACAGAGATAATAAGTATGATCCCTCTCAGAGCTTTGTGTAATTCAATGATTGAAAAATTGATTTTCAGTTAAAGCAGTAACAATGCAGGTTGTGCTCTAATTAGAGAGTAATGGCGTTAGAGTGATAATGTTGGTGTTTTGAGATTTACTTTCATTACACAATTGTAAATCATGTATTATCTGTGCTACTGGGAAGATTATTGAGTTAGAGGAATTAGTCACTAAATTTTGAGTTAATTTAGAGAATACATGTCACCACAGGCATTAATACATTTTTAGTAAAGAAGGAGATACATAAGCTAGGTCTTTAAATAACAGAAGCATGTCAAGGAGTATTGGGAAGCTTTACTAAATTAGAATAATTAATTATTCTCAGGGACCATAGATGACTCCCAACTGTTGTCCAAACTGTGCTTAATAATAAGGACACAAGAAGTCATAGAGGGACAAGGATTCTCATTAATCTTTTTCTTGTGTTTATAATGGACTGGATATTGACAAAAAATAAGTTTATCCAACATAAATAATAGAGGAATTAATTATGTTTATTAATTACTTTGCAGATCACAACCCTAGACCTAATGTGGAGTGAATAAATCGAAATGTCTTGACTCAACAACTATTTAGAATTCACTCTGCTTTTCAGATTGTGCCCAAATTCCTTTTAATGGTCCACATGGCTTTTTATAGCCAACTTTTGCTCATCTCCCATTATTTTTCAATGCTTTTTGGGCATTGTAATCTTTTTTTGTTTACTGTTACTCAATTTATACCATGTATTTTACATCTTAAACACCATTCAACGCAAATATTAGGATGTTTAGAAATTTGATTTTCAAATCCAAAAGAAGAGAGAAACTTTTGTTACAAAATATTTTTTTCTGATGCATAAATATTACATTTTTGCTAACTCCAGGAGAAGCATATGTCATGTCATTTTCATTCCCTATATAGTGCTGTTCAATGAAAATATTAATACAATGCAAGTCACATGTAATTTTACAGAATTCTAACAGTTGATCCTCCTTATTCATATTCTGTATTTGTGAATTCAACTACTCCCTAAAGTTTATTTGCAACCCCAAAATAAATACTCATAATGATTTCCTAAGTGTCATTTACAGGCATTCATAGAGTGGCAAAAATTTGAGCCACCTATGTGCATGTTCCAATAAGGCCACATTCTGCCCTCTTGTTTTACCTCTCACACTATAAACAAATACATTTTTTATGAGATATTTAAGGTCATATTGTTCATATTTTGTGCTTTTTATTAGTGGTGTCACTCTTTAAATGGTCCTCAAGTGTAGTGCTGCAGTGTTATATAGCGTTCTTACGTGCAAGAAGGCTGTGGTGTGCCTTATGGAGAAAACGCGTATGTTAAATAAACATCAAGCACAATTATGAGTTACAGTGTTGCTGACTATGAGTTGGATGTTAATGAATCAATAATACATATTAAAGTAAGGTGTCCTTAAGCAACAAATAAAGTTACATATGGGTCAGTTGAGTAAATGTTGTGAACAGAGGTCTTTGAGAACCTAAGCCTGTATTTCCTCTAGGCACAATGTTTTAGTATTTACAAATTCAGTGTACATGGCAACTTTCTATCAACACTTTAAGTTAATATTTCCTCATTTTTCTGACATTCACATTTTTTTTTGGAAACATCATTTTCATGGATAACATTTTTTTCTTTTTTGACTGCTCTGGTTTTAGCATTATCCTTTTTTATTTGGTTTTCTGCCGTATCACTGTGATATAACTAGCATGCTTATATATTTTTCTTGCCTGTTGTTCTTACAACTTCTTGAATAATTTGATTCATTTTTTTCAGTTTTGAAGAAACATCAGCTTGTATATCTAAAAATATTGCTTTTATCAAAATATATCTTCTCTTTTTCTAACAGTCTAATTATATACAATTTGTAGTTTTTGAAATGAATTATTCTTTTTTATATTCTTTATTTCAACACAACATGGTTATTATAGATCTGTCTTCTTTCCCAATTATGCCAAAAATCTTATGAAAACCGTTTATTAATTTCACATTTTGGATTATTATATTTTAAGTCTAGAATTTCAGTTTGTTTCTTTTTATGGATTCCAGTTCTAGTGAAATTATTTTTATTATTTTATATTCATCTATTTTTCTAAATATATGTCTATGGTTTAGTTGAAACCTTTGTTTCATAAAAACACTTGAATCTTGTTGTTTCTATATGTATTTCTCTCTTATAATTTCCCTCTTTATTTTTTACTGCTTGGCTTATTCTACCTTTGCATGATTAAAAACGTAAATAAATCCAATAACGTGTTTGAGCATTTTTAGTGGGAGAAAGAAAACATGAGGCTCTGAACAACTTTATCTCACTCTGGAGAAGATTTATTCTTCAGAGATATAGGATTACAGACACCTCACTTTAATCCGCTCTAAGACTGACTTAACAAATAGCTTGGATTTGAATACTTGTGTATGTTTGTTTATTTCCATTTCATGCTTACTTCCACAAAGTACCCTCTTAAGGTTTCCAACAGAAAACAATACGTATTTGTCAGGAGTGCTCCTCCTTGATGAACTCTAAACTGCAATTGCGTTCTGTCAGCCTAGAGAGACTTCTGAAACCTCTCACCTTCTCAGCATCTGGATTGTCACTTACAAAATGAAAAATGTCTCAGGAAAAAAAATAAAGCTAAATAGAGGATTTTTTAATGCACTTTTGTCTAAAATCTTACAACTTTGTGTCCTCATTATTGTATTAGTACCTTGATGTCTCCAAACAAATATGCATTTCTTATCATTCCTGATGAGAGGTTTGTTCTAAAACAATCTATTCTGCTATGGCTGGAAAGAGAAGTCAAGTGTATACTATGTGATCTATACATTAGTATTTAATTGGAAATATACTTTATAGGATTTTTTGGTTGTGATTTATATAAAAGGCCATTCTATAGAAACAACTGGTCAACATTTCTGCCACACTTCTAACTAATAAAAAATGTCTACAGACTTTGCCTTGTTTCATAGAAATAAATTTTGTATTAATATTTATTTTTATATTGGTCGCCTATTAATTAGATGAACATTAGAATTTCTATTATTTTCTATTATGAAAGTGTTTAAGCTATATGTGTATTACCTATGATATTATAGAGACACACCACACATTGCATAAACCAGCAAAACAGCATGTAAATCATCTAGCAAGAAATTTATTTTTCACTCTTCAAAATGATTTATGACACTTGATTATTATAGAGTCCTATGTACAGCTACTGATTTGGATAATTCTGGTTGCCTATGACTGATTTATAATGACAAAGAGTCTTACCTTATAATATGTCTGATTGTCTTGGGTGAACATTTATTTGAAGGTATAAAAATAGACTCTAACAGTAACAGAGGTGATATGTTCAGCAAACAAAAGATGTTTCATGGTCATTTGCTTTTTCATGTGGAAGTAAGACCTATAGGATTAACTTACCTCCACTTAGTTCTTATTTCAAATGTTCATAAAAAATAAAAATTCAATATTTGGGATTAATTTGATTATATCAGGTTATGACACACCCAAATACTACAGTTTTTTAAATAAAAAATATAGTTTAAGATTTTGAGATATGGCTACAAATTGGCAGAACTATGGGTGAACTAAGATCTGTGTGTGTGCACACATGAATAACTGCTAGCTTAGTTAAGTCAGTACATTAGTTTCCTAGGACTGCCATAAAAAGGAACTGGGTACCTCATGATGGATAGCTTAAAACAACATAAATTAATTGTCTCACAGTTCTGGAGGCTAGAAGTTCAAAATCAAGGTATCAGCAAATTAGTTCTGTCTGAGAATTTGGAGGGAGAATCTGTTGCATGCCTCTCTCCTAGCTCCTGGTGATGGGCAGCAGTCCTTGGCTTGCAAGTGCATTACTCCAATCTCTGCTTCCATCCTTGCATGCAATTCTTCCAGTGTCTCTGTGTCTTCACATATTCATATCTGTATAAGGACACCAGTTATATAAGATTAGGAGCTCACTCCATTCTTTTTAGTACAACCTCATTTCAAATGATTACTTCTGTAATAACTCTATTTCCAAAGAAGGTCACATTCTGAGGTACTGGGAGTAGGGACACCAACATATCTTTTGGGAAGTACACAATTCAACTTAACATTAGTCAGTATGGTATCATTAAAAATAAATGATCACCGAGCGTGGTGGCTCACACCTGTAACCCCAGCACTTTGGGAGGCCGAGGCGGGTGGATCACGAAGTCACGAGATCGAGATCATCCTGGTCAACATGGTGAAACCCCGTCTCTACTAAAAATACAAAAAATTAGCTGGGCATGGTGGCGTGCGCCTGTAATCCCAGCTACTCGGGAGGCTGAGGCAGGAGAATTGCTTGAACCCAGGAGGCGGAGGTTGCCGTGAGCTGAGATCGCGCCATTGCACTCCAGCCTGGGTAACAAGAGCAAAACTCTGTCTCAAAAAAATAAAAATAAAAAATGATCAAAACATTTCAAGATGGGCAGGCTGTGTATTTCTAAACTCTTATTGACCGTGTAGTACTTAGTATGCTTAGCTGTCATTTATATTTCAAACTATATTAGTAATAATGTAGCTAATTTGATTGCACGAAATCAGAATTGTAGTCTGAAAATAAACCAAGTATTATATTAAAAATAGTGTAATAATGTGCTACATTTCAAATTAAAATTTGGGTGATTTTCTTTGTGTAGAAGTTTTCAAAAGTGTATAACACAATTCAGAACTTGATTTGAAAAATTGTCATGTAATTTTTCTTTAAGTAAATTTTATTTTTTCAAGAGGTAATATATTGATTCATGTTATCATCTTAAGTGACTGCATTTCAAAGGAGTTAAATTGCACCTTTTGTTGTTGTTGTTTTTTTCCTGAATGGCCATAGAATATCCTTGTTTGTTATCAGTACTGAATTGTGTTACTGTGCTATCACATGACAAGTCTTATTAAATAATTTTATATTTCATATAGTGAAGTTTTAAGAATAAAACATGAAGAAATTGTATGTCTTTGGAAAGAAATGTTCTGACAGAATACTTCTCTCAGCATCAAATAGAAATGAATTTACTTCTGTGTAAAAAATACACATTCAGGATGCTAATGTGATATTTGATTCATTAAAACTTCCAGAGGCTGAATGATTTAACAGATGGAAACTACTTTAAAATGAAAATATCATATGATATTTTACCATAAATGCATATAGGGCATATTCTCATACGGAATCTAAATGTAAGAGGAGAATCACTGAATTGAGTGGAAGGCTTAATGTGCCAGTTAAATTCTCTTTGTGTCACAAGAAAATGATCCTTTTCTTTCAGCCTTGGAGGACAAAGCTTACTAAATTTAATTTTCAAATAAGACCCAAAGATTGCAATCAGTGTGCTTCCCTATAGAGAAAAAGAGGAAAGTATGGGCTTTTGTTTGCTTGTTTGTTTTGATTAAAGCAGACAGATTCTTATTGAGCAAATCATATAGTATTATTATAATTATTCAGTTTAGTCTTTGATTTTTAAGATCAGAAAACATCTCAAATGATTCTGTTGTGATGATTTTCATTGGTTCTTAAATCTGAAAGAAATAGGTCAGTTATGGTAAAGTTTGATTAATAAATGGAAACTCAAAATTGACATATCTAAAAAGTAATAAGACCTGGTGCGGTGGCTCACCCCTGTAATCCCAGCACTTTGGGAGGCCGAGGTGGGCTGATCACAAGGTCAAGAGCTCGAGGCCATCCTGGCCAACATTAGTAGAGATGGTGAAACCCTGTCTCTACTAAAAATACAAAATTAGCTGAGCGTTGTAGCGTGTGCCTGTAGTCCCAGCTACTTGGAAGGCTGAGGCAGGAGAATTGCTTGAACCCGGGAGGCGGAGGTTGCAGTGAGCTGTGTGTGATGGTGCCACTGCACTCCAGCCTGGCCACAGAGGGAGACTCTGTCTCAAAAAAAAGAAAGAAAGAAAGAAAAGAAAAAGAGATAATAAACTATGCTGCTAAATAACTACTGAATCATTCTCCAGACATAACAAAAGTAAGAAAAGCCCTTCCTTTCTTGCTTGTTGCTAATATTCACTGAGTCAGGGAACACTTTGGTAGAAGATCAGGTTTGTGGTGCGACTGCAAAAATAGTTTCAGACATATTCGAGTCATTATTTATTCTCAAAATGGTGCCACAAAATTGTAATAATGGAGTCATTATAATAATAACTTGTTAATTGACCAAATATATATTAATAACCTGCATATGACAAGTAAGATAATAGAAGTAAAATAAAATAAAAAGTTGTCATTTTTGGTCTTATGTCTACGGGGCAATTGTAGAAGAAGAAATTGAAAAAAAGAGTAACATAATTATGTGTGAATTAAGCCAGGGGTAAGAGCAATGAAGGAAAGCTACAGAGAGTATGAGAACATTAAATAAGGGACTTAAACAGGAAGGTTGGTAAACTAAGCTAGGATGGCAGAGAAGACATGAATGCAGAGATGGAAGCCTCAAGCATTAATACAGCCACACAATGAGAAAAAGACAACGGTGTCTATGATAGAGCTTAGTGAAACTCAAATATTTAATAGTTCAATTAAGATTGATGAGCCAGAAAATGGGATAGAAAAAGAATGAATGGAAGATTGTTATACTGTGTAATCTGGTAAGGGAAAGTATGTTTAAAGAAGAGGATTATTAAAGAGTTACTGCTGGAATGAATGTCAAATAAGAGGAAGAAGGTCATTTTCATTCACTAAAAAACATGACAGTAATTGGTGAGAGGCTTTTTGGAACATGGCAAACAAAAATCTGATTAGAATTTATTGAGAAATGAATGGTAGCAGGATGGAGACAGAAGAGAAGCAGACAGCCTTAAATGATATTTAGAAGTGAAAATGACTAGATTTTATGATTCATATTCTCTGGGAGATAAAGGACGAAAAGATACAGATAACTTCTAGATTTCTGTTGTAATAGTGTTAACATTCTCTCAGAGAGGATAAGTCTTTGAAAGAAAATTATTGGTCTAGTTTTGAACATGTTTGAATCATACAAGTGGAGATTACTTCAATAAGCCACTAGATATGTTGTCTTATGCTCATAAAGTCTGGCTGGGATATTTTTTGAGAAATATTTAATACTCAGATAGATGCAAAGTGAAACCAAAAACTCCAAAGAAGACTGTATATTTCAAAACCCTGCAGTCTAGAAGTAGGGATTTTATTTTTCACTAATAAAAGTTATTCTGTTGGACGTTAAAAAAATAAATGTGATAATTCTTAACTGAAAAGATTAAGGAATGAAAATGTGAAATTACTGGCCTTAAGAAACAGAACGAACAGCTCTTATTCAGTAGATCGACATGTTTTGTAGCAGGCAATTTTTATTACTTTAACTTTGTAATATATTTGGAAATCAGATAATGTGATGCCTCCAGTTTTGCTCTTTTTGGTAAGTGTTTCTTTGGCTATTCAGGCAGTTTGGGGTACCAAATGAAGTTTAGGATAGTTTTTCCTAATTCAATGAAGAAGGATATTGGCATTTTGATAGAGATTGCATTGAATCTACAGATTGTTTTGGGCAATATAATCATTTTAATTACGTTAATTTTTTTGACCTATGAGCTGAGAATTTCATGTTTTTCCTTTTGTTTTTGTCATCTTCAATTTATTTTATCACTATTTTGTAGTTCTTGCAGAGATTTTTCATCTCTTTGGTTAAATTTATTCATAGATATTTTATTTATTTGTAGTTATTATAAGTGAAATTGCCTTCCTCATTCTTTCTCAAATAGATTATTATTGGTGTATAAAATACTACTTATCATTTGTAAATTGAATTTGTATACTGCAAATTTACTTATATTTATCAAATCTAAGAGTTTCTTTGTGGAATCTTCAGGTTGTTCTCTATGTAAGATCATATTATTACCAAAGAGGCACAATTCAACTTTTCTTTTTTCCAGTTTTCATGTTTTTATCTCTTTCTCTTGCTTGAGTGCTCTGACTAGAGCTTCCAGTACTATGTTGAGTAGGAGTGGTGAAGGCAGCATCCTTATCTTGTTTCAGTTCTTAGAGGAAACAATTTCAACTTTTCCCTATTCAGTATGATGTTAGCTGTTGATTTGTCATATATATTTTGAGATATGTTCCTTCTATGACAAGTTTGTTGAGTTTTTTTAATCATGAAGAGATACTGAATTTTATAATGTGCTTTTTTTTCTGCATCTATTGCGATGATTAGATACTTTTTATTCTTCGTTCTGTTGGTACGATACATCCCATTTTTGCTTTGCATATGTTGAACCATTCTTGCATCTCTGGTATAAATCCCATTTGGTCATGGTGTATTATATTTTTATGTGCTATTGAATTCAATTTGTTAGAATTTTATTGAGCCCTTCTGCATCTATGTTTAGGAACACTGTGCTGTATGTTTCTTTTTATGTTGTGCCTGTGTCAGGTTTGACTTCAGGGTGATTCTGGCATTATAGAATGAGTTAGGGAGAATTTTCTTTCTCCAATTTCTATGAATAGTTTCAGGACCATTGGTTTCTATTTTTCTTTGCATATTCAGTAGAATTTAGCTCTGAATGCATTCAGTCCTGGGCTTTTTTTCTTGTTGTTGGAAGACGTTTTATTACTAATTCAATCTCATTATTTACTATTGGTCTGTTCAGGTTTTCTATTTCTTCCTGATTCAATCTTGTCATGGGATATGTTCCCAGGAATTTATCCATTTCTTCTAGGTTTTCCATGTTATAAGCATTTAGTTTTTCATAATAATCTCAGTAATATTTTATATATATTTGGTATCAGTTGTGATGTCTCGTTGTTCATTTGCTGATTTTGTTTATTTAGGTCTTTTCTCTTCTTTGTTAGGCTAAGTAGTGGTTATCAATGTGTTTATCTTTTCAAAGAATTGATTTTGCATTTTATTACTCTTTTGCACTGTTGGAGGGGATTTTTGGTCTCTATTACATTTATTTCTGCTCTGATCTTTATTATTTCTTTACTTTGACTAATTTGGGATGTTGTTTCTTCTTAATTTTCTTAATGTGTACTGTTAGATTGTTTGTTATCTTTAAATTTTCTGATATAGGTGTTTATTGCTATAAATTTCTCCCTTAACACTGCTTTTGCTGTATTCCACATATTTTTGTATGTTGTGTTTTTATTTTCATTTATTAAAAGAATGTTTTTTTCTGATTTCCATCTTATCAATTGACCCAACAGTTATTCAGCAGCATGTTGTTTAATGTTCATGTATTTGTGCCAGATACTCTAAGTCATCTCTCTCCAGTTCAAAGTTCCACAAATCTCATAGGGCAGGGGCAAAATGCCACTGGTCTCCTAGCTAAAACATAACAAGAGTCACCTTTGGTTTAGCTTCCAACAATTTTCTCATCTCCATCTGAGACCACTTCAGCCTCAACCTTATTGTCCATATTGCTATCAGCAATTTTGGGCAAAGTTATTCAACAAGTCTCCAGGAAGTTTTAAACTTTCCCATATTTTTCTGTCTTTTTCTGAGCCCTCCAAACTGTTCCAGCCTATGCCTCTTACTCAGTTCCAAAGTCGCTTCCACATTTTTAGGTATCTTTTCTGTAACACCCAACTTCCAGTACAAATTTACTATAGCAGTCTGTTCTCACACTACTGGTAAAAACATACCCAAGACTGGGCAATTTACGAAAGAAAGAGATTTAATTGGAGTTACAGTTTCACATGGCTGGGAAGGAAGCCTCATAATAATGGCAAAAGGCAGGGAGGGGCAAGTCCTGTCTTACATGGATGGCAGTAGGCAAAGAGAGAATCAGGAAGATTCAAAAGCAGAATCCACTGATAAAACCATTAGATCTTGTGAGACTTATTCACTACCATGAGAATAGTATGGAAAAACTTCTCCCATGACTCAATTATCTCCCACGGGGTCCCTCCAATAGCACGTGGGAATTATGGGAATACAATTCAAGATGAGAACTGGGTAGGGATACAGAGCTAAACCATATCAATAACACAAGGAAATAATGTATTGAATATAATATTTAATGAAAATTAGTCAAAAATAATTTAACAATATTTTGGAGTAAAAAAATGGCTGAAGCCAGTTATGATGATTAATATGTGAAGCAATGGTTGCCTGTATTAGTGTGGTATTAGTGGAAATGATAGAGCTTAAACTTAAAATATATCATGAAATATCTGCCAAAGGTTTGGAGTTCTTTGTGGGAAATTTTACTCTATGGATATTGCAATCTTATGAAAATTGTTTTGTTTTCTGTTGAGTCAGTCCAGGGTAGGATCCAGAAGGAGAAGATGACCTTCATTAGGAAGGATATTGAGCCATCTGTCTATAAACATTGCTATTTCCTATTACTTTAACTGATGACAAGGATCTTTGTTTTAGTTCCTGAAAAGTTGAGAGTGGAAAAATAGTTGTGCTTTACGATAAAGAACATTCAAGACAATTTTGCAGTTGTCATTTTTTGCACTTTTTCACTTGTGAAGCAACAGCAGTAGTTTTTGAAAAAATGTTTTGCTCTTTTTCTGAGAAACATCTAAATAATGTTTGTTTTCATCAAATCACCTTCTTCCATTTAGGCTTACAATGTGTTTGTATTTTAATTGCTTTAAGTGTCATACCGTTAGGGGCTATGATCAGCCTGGTGTAGGAAAAACACATAAAAATGTTCTAGAGCATCTGTTTTCAAAAATTAGGCTGGAAATCCACGCTAAATGTATTATTACCTTGCCCTGTTGAGCTGTTTTCTTATTTGTCGTTCCTCAGTGTATTAGATTGAATGTTACTAGGTTGTGGACTGAGTTATCTATCAGTGAAATACCTGAAATTGCATAGGATCATTCCTAGTATGTATTTCTTAAATATCAGCGATCTCAGAGGTGTTAAATGAAAAACAAAACAAAAAAAATTGTCCAGAATTGTTAAAAGCTACTTAAATATTTCAACATATCGGAAAAATGATCAATGTAATGCTTCATTACATTTCCAAAAGGTAAAACTATATTTTATTTTTGATCTTCTGTGAATGGAATAAAATGCTTTCAAATATCTATTAGAACTTCATTGTGTTTAAGAGAGAAAACAAGGCAAGATATTTGCTTTGAAAAACAAAAAAACAAACAAAAAAAACCCCCAGCATATTAGCTGTTTTTTTCTCTTCTTAAAATGTGTGCACTTAACCTCAACTATAAAATGAAGGTATAACACTGAATGTTAAAATAAATGAGTAACAGAACAACTGCTATTACTAGTTATAGGTTAACTGGATATTGTGAAAAACTGGAAACTACATTCCTCATTAAGATTAAAAAAAATATTGCTGAGAAATCCATATTGCTATTTTCTCCACATTCTTCTGAATCTTTTTATGTTCTTTTTTTGCAATGATCAAGAAAATATTAAGACGATGCCTTTCTACATTACAGCACAACAAAAAAACTATATAAAATGTTATTCTTGCAAAAAACAGTTTTGTAACCTTTATTTGAACCATTCTTGAAACAAAATTTTCCTAAATGAATCACCATTTGAATCCATTTAAAACTGCATCATGTTTTTCCACGCCAATTTTCTAATCTACTAAAAATATTTGCTGATAAATTAATAATAGGTTTTAGCCTTGTAGCTTCTTTTAAATTCTTGCATTGACCTTTGACTGAACCTTAAAAAAAATATATATATATATATAAAGAGTTCGGGCAACACATACGGATAATGAGGAGGCTGTCTTGCCAACTGATACGTCATTGCTGATCATACTCTGGCCAACTGGAAGGCAGTTTTACAGAGGAAAACCCTGATATTTAGAGGAGCTGACTATGACTCCCCTGCACTGGCACTGCAGTGATAAAGGTGTTCAGTCCCTTGTACTAAAAATAGTTAAGAAAATTGAGTTATAAAATCATTACCCATTTCGCCTGTTATAAATCATCCATTTCCTCAATAATAAGCAGGATGAGAGATCATCAAAAGTTAGGGAAACTCTAAAATATGAGAAAAGTGAAACATCTAGTTCAATGTGCTTCACATGTGGCACTACAGAGTCAATAATTATTCAACACTTAGCATGTCAGTGCCCTGTGGAGTCCATGTAATCCCTCTATAATACATGAGGTCAGACAGATAGGAATCATAGCTCAAACTGGATTCAGTCTTTGTTGCACCATTTGAAGCATATCCTTGTCTCATGACTTACACCAACCTCTTTTGTCCTACGTTTTCCAACCATATAATTATTTTCTGCTTGAAGTAGCTGGAGCACTCCTCAAGTCAAGGTGAAAAGCCTAAGTATCTGTCCATGGTAAGATCATTCATGGTGCTGTGGCTACTGTCTCCCTCCCAGCACATCTTCCCACCATTGACTTTCAAATCACTTACTTTGTCATAATTTGCAAGTTGAGCCTTTGCAAATGTGTCACGGGTCCTGTTTTCCTTACTTTCACAGACTGTTTCCTAGTACATAGATGCTCATTTAATTGCCTCAATATATTCCTATTCATTCTTTATAATCCAGCTTATATATTATGATGCCATCTCCCCAGATAACTTGGTCTCAAGTTTCAAGCACCTGTTATACAATTATCTATCAAAACATTGATGACACCGTATGAGAATTATTTGTTTTCTTAAGTGGGAGTGTCATGTATTGAGTCATTAGAATTGCTCCTCTCTTCTAGTCAAACTGGATCAAGTTGTCCAATGTCTGCATTTTTTGATGTTCTTGCATCGGACATTTAGATGCTTATGTTAATTGCAGACATGTCCTCAAAAGGAAAAAGACGGAGAGACAGCATTTGAAATCAAAGGGAAAGACATGAAAATTTCTTCGATTTTGAAAAAAGAAGGCTGGTTTTGTGTTTCATGTGAGAACAGGGCAAAGTGGAGTATCCTAAGGAAGTGATAACAACCCAGGAGAGGAATTCATGTTATGCCCAAGATTTTGTGCTCTATATACTGAATTTCTAGCTTTGACTGAGATTCTTATGCATTGTGGCTGGCAAGTAAGCAGAAAGATTAGGACTTTGGCAGAGCTTTGTCAATGAGGATATCAGAGTTAACTATCATGTGTTGAGAGTAAGAGCTTTTATCTTTTTTCTCTCAGGACTGAATGTACCCTCTGACTTCTGACTCCCCATGATCCACTGCATTAGAGTATAGCTAGAATTCAGGCTTTTATGTTAGGCAACGTTTGCTTTGAATCACACCTCTGTCACTTGATTGCTACATGAAGTTGGTCACATTAAACTGTTTATGGTCTACATTCCTCCTCAGTGAGCCTTGCAAGAAGGAAATATTAAACATGTAAAAATAAATTGAGCTTCAGAACTTTATAAATTTTTTTCTTAGTAAAATTAATGTTTGTAATGCTACCTTTGCTGATAAAAGTCCACACTCTTTCTGTAATCAACAGTTTCTTTGAATCCCAGGTTAATGATTTAAAACTTTTATTAAATAAATAAAATATTATCTGAGTTTATTGGGTATTGAACAATGAGAACACAGGGATACAGGGAGGGGAACATCACACACCAAGACCTGCTGCTGGGCGGGGGAGCTAGGGGAGGGATAGCAGGGGTGGGTAGATTGGGGAAGGATAACATTAGGAGAAATACCTAATGTAGATGACTAGGGGATGGATGCAGCAAACCACCATGGCATGTGTATACCTGTGTAACAAACCTGCATGATCTGCACATGTACCACAGAACTTAAAAGTAGAATTAAAGAAATATTATCTGAGTTGTGATTGAAAATCCCTTCAAGTGAAATCTGATAAAAAATGAGAAATAATATTTAGATGTCTCTGAAGCTATTTATCTTTGACAAGGAATTGAAAAAGGCAAGAAGTGAGACTATTTTAAAGAAATGTGTTTAACTGGAATGCAAATATAATTCCTTAGTTTTACTATCTAGAAAATGGAACAACAAAATTAAGCTTTCACTATGTCATAATTTGGAAGCTAAATAATAAATTCAGCCCCACTTTCCCTCACATCATTTAGACAAAGAAGTCAATTAAGCAGAACATTAAAAGCTGATGAATCAGACAGTGCCATAAAATAGCAATTAGAAAATAATCAGTTAATGAAGTACAATGACAATGCAGAAGTCATCAAATGACAGTAACAGAACCCCTCCATTAATGAGAAGTGACATTGAAGAATAGAAATGCCAAATAGAGCAGCTACTATGACTGTAAATATACTGAACAGATTCAGAGAGGTAATTGTGTTAAAATGCCTATGGTGCTAAGGGTATTTTTCTAATGTTGATTTGGTATTGTCACACAGATAAATAAAATCTTAAATTTAGTCAGCTTCAGAAATGACCTCCAAAAATGTCTTGACATTTATACAACTATCTTCCAGGCATTTTGTTCAAAAGTTAGCCATTTGTGTAATTAAAACAATAATTACATTTAGATGTATTGATTATGAATATGCTTTATCTATTAGGAAACTTCTCTTAGGATTCTTCTTATAGGATCTACATGGGTGGGTAAAGTTTCTGCTGACAATAGATGATCTAGAATGAAGAAGAAAGTGGACATATTGCCAAAACAAAACCAGATATGCGGAGAATGAAATGAAGGACAGTGATGTAGTTACCAACGTTTCTCTCTTTCCATAGGGAAGTCTCTTCTGCTAATTTGCATAGATGGTCACAGGACAAATTTCTTACTAAATCATAGCCTAGACTTCAGCAATTAGAACCAACTTAAGAACGTTTTCAGTTAGAGCATAAACAATGCAAAACATAAATATTATGCTTTTGTATTTTATTATTTTAATAGTCTTAGCACTGAATATTTTTAAAAATATGCTTCTCTTTTATTTAGGGGGAAAGTTTTAGCCTTGTAGCAAAATTGAGCAAAAAGAGCAGAATTCCCATATATCCCCCATTCCCCACCTCGTACACACAGCTACCCCACTGTTGGCACCCATGGTACCAGAGTGTTACATTTGTTACAAACTATGAACCTGCTGACACATTATCATCTAAAGCCAACAGTTCCCATTAAGGTTCACTCTTGGTGTTACATAATATATGGGTTTGGACAAATGTATAATGATACATATTGGCCATTATGGTAGTGTCATACAATATAGCTTCAGTGTGCTAAAAATCCTTTGTCCTCTATCTAGTCGTCTATTCTTCCTCTCAATCCCAGGTAACCATTGATTTTTTTTAGTCTCCATAGTTTTGCTTTTTCACAGTATTATATAACTGAAATCATAAAAAATGCAGACTTTTCTGATTGTCCTCTTTAACTTAACTATATGCATGTAAGATTTCTCAGTGTCTTTTTAAGTCTTGATAGCTCATTGTTTTTGTGCTAAATAATATTCTATTGTCTGGATGTATCATAGTTTAATTATCTGTTTAATTACTGAAGGAAATCTTGACTGCATAAAAGTTTTGGTGATTACACATAAAGCTTCTGTAACATCCATGTACAGATTTATGTGTGTGCACAAACTGTAATTCTTCTGAGTAAATATCAAGGCACAATCGTTTAATCTTACGGTGAGAGTATACACTTTTGTAAGAAACTGCCAAAGTGTCTTCCAAAGTGGCTGTAGGATCTTTGCATTTCCAGCAGTGAATAAGAGTTCTTTTTGCTCTATATCCTTGCCAGCATTTGGTGTGATCATTATTTGGATTTGGGTCATTCTAATAGGTATGTAGTGGTATCTTGTTGTTTTAACTTGCAATTCCTTAATGGCTGATTTTGTTGTTGTTGTTGTTCAGGTGTCTCTTCAGGTTTCTTTGACTATTTTAAATTATGTTATTTATTTTCTTACTGTTGATTTTTAAAAATTATTTCATTGTTTTGGATAGCAATACTTCATCAGATGTGTTTTTTGCAAATATTTTCTTAAATCTGTGGGTGTTTTACTAATTTTCTTGATCATGTGTCTTGGAGAGCAGAAGTTATTAGTTGTGATGAAGTTCAGTGTATCAATTCTTACTTTTATGGATTGTGCCTTTAGTCTTTCATCTAAAAACTCATCGTTCCCAAGGTCATTAGTTTTCTCCCAAGTTAACTTCTAGGAGTTTTATAGTTTTGTGTTTTACATTTAGATCTACGATCTATGGGTTATCCTGGCTCATTTGATTTTAAACACAAACTTTACAATCAATTTCTTGATACCAAAAATAAAAATAACTTTCTGGGATTTTGATTGGGATTACATTGATTCAATGGTTCAAGGAAGAACCAACATCCTGATAATATTCAGCCTTCATACCCATGAACATAAAACATCTCCATTTGGTTTTTATTTGATTTCTTTCATCAGAGTCTCATAGTTTTCTTCATATAGATATTAGACATGTGTAGTTAGATTTACACATAACTATTTCATTTTTGGTGGTGCTCATGTAAATAGTAATGTGTTTTAAATCTCA
This sequence comes from Alouatta palliata, assembly GCA_004027835.1. Taxonomy (NCBI): domain Eukaryota; kingdom Metazoa; phylum Chordata; class Mammalia; order Primates; family Atelidae; genus Alouatta; species Alouatta palliata. The sequence goes on from PVKV010000301.1 coordinate 245,199, forward strand.
AATCCCATTTCTTCATTGCTGCTATATATGAAAACATTGAAAACATTTGATTTTTGTATTAACCTTGTATTCTCTGACCTTGCTATAATTACTTATTAGTGCCAGAAGTTTTTCTGTTGTTCTCCATTTCTCAGATGTTTCTACAAAGATGGACATATCATCTTTGAACAAAGCCAGCTTTATTTCTTCCTTCCCAATCTGTATGCAGTTTATTTCATTTTCTCCTCTCATTGCATTAGCAAGGACATTCAATACAATGTTGGAAAACAGTGGTGAGAATAGACACATCCTTGGCTTGTTTCTGATCTTAGCAGGAATGGTAAATATGATGTTTGCTTTTGGGATTTTGTAAGAATTCTTTATTAAACTGAGGAAGCTATCCTCCATTTCTTGTTTGCCGAGACTTTTCATCATGATTAAGTGGGAGATATATAATCGTGTAATTTTTCTTCTTTAGTGTGTTAATGTGATGAATTACATTAATTAAGGTTGAAATGCTGAACCCGCCTTGCATAACTGAGAAAATGTCGCTGGGTCTTGGTTGTGATATACAAATATTTTTATACATTTTTGGATTCAATTTGTTAATATGTTCTTGAGAATTTTTGCATCTAAATTTATGAGAGATGTTGGTCTGTAGTTCTATTTTCTTGTAATGCCTTTGTCTAGCTTTGGTATTAGTGTAATGCCCATAAAATAGGTTAGGAAGTTTTCCTTCAGACTACTTCCTGGAGAATATGGTAGGTAAATGGTATCATGTTTTTTAAATAATTGGGAAAATTCACTAGTGAACCCATTTGGGCCTGTTGGTTTCTGTTTTTTCATTTTAGTAAGTATTGATTAAATTCCTTTAGTAGACACAGGGCTAATTAGATGGCTTATTTCTTCTTGTGTAAGTCTTGGCAGATAGTGTTTTTCTAGAAGTTGGTTCATTTCATCTAGCTTATCACACTTGTAGGCATAAAATTGTTCAAAGTATTCCACTATTAGCCTTTTCATGTTCATGGAATGTGTAGTGATGTTTCTTCTTTCATTTCTGATATAAGTAATTTCTGTTTCTCTCTCTTAAGTTTTTATTCTTTGCCTGGCTGAAGGCTTATCAACTTCAGTGATCTTTTCAAAGCACAAGCTTCTTTAAATATTAACTTTCTATGTTGATTCCCCATTTTCAATGTTATTGATTTTGCTCTTATATTTACCATTTAATTTTTCATCTTACTTTGGATTTAATTTGCTAGTTTTCTCTATATTTCCAAACATGTAAGTTTGATTATTTATTTTAAATCTTTTTTCTTTTATAACATTTGCCTTTATTGCTATACAATTTCCTCTAAGCACTGCTTTCACTACACCTCACAAATTACAGTAAGTTGTATTTTGTTTAAGTTCAAAATGTTTTTAGATATGCCCAGAGATTTTTTCTTTAACCTATGTGTTATTCACACATACATTGTTTAATGTCTGAATTTCGGGGGATTTCCCACCTATCTGCTTTTTTTTTAATTTCTAGTTTAATACCACTGTTGTCTGAGAGCAAACATCATACCACTTCCACTTCAAAAAAATACTTAAGGTGTATTTTTGTCACAACATTGTGGTCTATTTTGGTGTATTTCTATGTGAGGTTGAAAAGAGTGTGTGTTTTGCTGTTATTGAATGAACTGGTCTGTAGAGCATCCAGGTGACTGATGATGCTCTTATTGATTTTCTGCCTGCTGGATCTGTCCATTTCTGATATAGTTGTGTTGATGTTTACAACTAAAATAGTGAATTCATCATTTCCTCCTTATAGTTTTTGCCTCATATTTTGATACTTTGTAGTTAGGTGCATAATTATCTATATGAATTATTTTATATTTTTGTATAATTGATCCTTTATTATTACGTGATGTCCCTGTTTATTCTTTAAAATCTTTCAATGCTCTGAAGTCTGCTATGTCTCAAATTAATTGCTTGACTTGATAAGTGTTAAGTATGGTTTATCTTTATCCCTTTAATGTAACCTTTATGTGTGTATTTCAACACAGTTTCTTGTAGATAATATATAGATGGTGTTTTATTTAATCCATTATGTTAATTTCTATCTTCTAGTTAGTATGTTTGAACAAATTATATTGAGAGTGATCATTGATACAGTCAGATTAATATCGACCATATTGGTATTGTTTTCTGTTTGTTGCATTTGTTCTTTATTCCTATTTTTATTGCACTTTTTATGCATTTTGTAGTTTAAATTAAGCATTTAATGTGATTCTATTTTCTCTTCTTTAGCATATCAGTTATACCCCCTCCACCATTTCTTTGCTTGTTTTATTGGTTGCCCTAGAGTTTGCAGTATACATTTATCACTAAAGTCACCTTTAAAATGAAATCTTACTGATTTGTGAATTGTGTAACTATTTAATAATTACAAAATAATTCTCATTCCTCCCTCCTTCCTTGGTTTTCTTGCTGTGATATATTTTACTTAAACTTAAGCATTTAAATATTATACATATATATATTTATATGTTTGTGATTGTAGGTACACACACAAATATATTTGCATATATGCATACATAATCAAATATATTGTTGCCATTATTTTGAACGATGGTTATCTGTTAGATAAAATTAGAATAAGAAAAATAAAACATTTTATTTTTCCTCACTTATTTCTTCCACTGTTCTTTTCTTTATATAGATTCAAGCTTCTAAACTTTTCTATTTTTCTTCTCTCTGAAAGATTTCTAATATTTCCTGTAGAACAGGTTTCTGGCAACACAGTCTCTCAATTTTTGTCTGAGAAAGTCTTTATTTGTGCTTCTATTTTGATACATAATTTTGCATGGTACAGAATTCTAGGCCAGTGGTTTTGTTCTCTCAACACTTTTTTAAATAATGTACTAGTCTCTCTTTGCATACATTGTTTAGGGGAGTAAGTTTGTTATTATTTTCATCCTTAATTATCTCTATATAAGCTGTTTCTTCCACCACCACCACCACTGGCTTCTTTGAAGATTTTGTGTTTATGTTTGATTTGCTGCACTTTGACTATGATATGCTTAGGTGTCATTTTATTTTAATTTTTGGTATTTATCTTGGTTGATGTTCTCTGACCTTTTTCGTTTGTAGTTTGGTGTCTGATATTAATTTACGAAAATTCTTCATTATTATTGCTTCAAATATTACATTCATTTCTTCCCTGTCTAGTATTCCATTACACATTTGTGACACCTTGGTAGCTGTCTCACAGTGCTTGGATATCTGTCCCCCTTTTTATTTTCTTTTTTTGCTAGATGTCTCTTTACTTTTCAGTTTTTGAACTTTCCATTGATAAATCATCAAAGGCATTCTTCATTTATGTTACAGTGAATTTTATCTCTAGTATTACATTTTTATTCTTTTGTAGAATTTCCAACTCTCAACTTACATTGTCTATCTATTCTGACCTACTGTATATTTTTTTCATTAGTGTCTTTATTATATTAATCATAACTGTTTTACATTCGTGTTTTGACCATTCTAACATCCCTGTCATATCGAAGACTTGTTCTAATGCTTGCTCTGTATCATCAAACTGTTTTATTTCCCAGTTACATGTCTTACAACTTGGTTGTTTTTGTTGAAAGAGGAACATAATATATTGGGTAAAAGAATCCATGGAAAATAAGGCTTTAGTACTGTGGCAGGAAGTTGTGGGGAAGAAGTACTCGATGGTCCTATAATTAGTTCTTTGTATTTCAGTATGCCTGTGTCCCTGGGATGTGAACCCCACAAATGCTTCTTGTTTTATGTCTTTTTTTAACCCTCTTAGGTGATACTTTATGTCTAGAAGGGTCTGCAGTTAGGTATTTCCCTTTCCCTAAGTCAGTAAAACTTTGAAAAGACATTGATGGATTATGCTTTGGTAAAATAATTTCTCTAGCGGGAAGGCCTCAGTAAGTAGAAGAAAATGTTCTGGAGTATTTTCAAAGTGCTTACTTTTCCACTCTCTGCACCAGAATCCTAAGGGGATTTTTCTCCAGTCTTCATTGTGAGAATATCCCAGAGCTCCTGGAGGTAAATCTCACCAATATGTGCCCCTTCCTGCCCCAGTGATGGTGCCCTGTTATTTTTATCCTCAGGTTTGTCCACACTGAACCCCCAGAGTTCCATCAAATATAATTCAGGTTTTCCTCTCCTACTGCTTCCCACAGAGGTTTCTGTTTGTGGGTTTCTGATCTGATAAATTGTTATTTTGTCCTGCTATTGACCTCCAATCCACCTCAAATTCTTGGGGAAGTAGTCTCCCCTATAACTGCATTTCTATGATGAATCTAAGGAGAGCTGATGACTTTTTAGTTTGTTCAGGTTTTTATCTGTTGTTGGGATAGAATGGTGGCTAAAAACTCCCTAAATGCTAGACTGGAAACCAGGAGTCATAATTATTATTATTAATTTGCTATCCTGAGTGACTGATGAATGTTTGTCTCATTCTCCTGCTTCTACATAACCCTCCCTCATCTAAAAAATGTTAAATGTACATTTACTATTTAATATTCATTTAGTTATTTAACTTTTGGAGAAAAGAATGGAGTCTAGATTAACTTAGTTATCTGATAGTTTCAATAAAACTTGATTTAATTATTGTGTTAGGGATTTCCCATTATTTAGTAGCCTTTCATTATGAGTCATGCATCTCTCTCAAGTGTTGGCAAATATTGATATTATATGGCATCATACATTTGCCCTACTGCTCTAATTCTAGCTCATATAATCAAACCATCAAGACAAAAATGAACTTATTCCATGTTTTGAATGGAACTGCACTCCAGCCTGGGTGACAGAGCAAGAGTTCATCTCAATATATACATACATACATACATACATATATATATTATTTAAATAATATATATATTTAAATAATATATATATAATATGTGTATATATATATGTATATATATACTTTAAAGATATTTGGAGATATTTATCTGATACCACATATGACAGAAGATGGCAGTGTAGATCCTTTTGATTCAATGTTTTATTCCAGACAGAGAACAACATTCATTTAGAAAGTATTTTTATCTACAAATACTCATTACATTTAAAACAAAATTGCAAGAAGGTCATTACTAAAATGCAATTCCTTAAAAGCCACATTTTACATTACTAAATTAACAGGTGATTTGTATTATATAACACTAATAATATCATTAAAAAGAGTCATTTTTCTTTAGTAAAAGTACCAACTGATAAACCAGGCAGTTTGAAAGAGTAAAAAGTTGGAAATTCAATATCAATAAATACTGCTTATTGTAATTATTTTAAATTTGTAATAAGTCCTTTCTGTACAAGTTTAAGGTAAGTACACCAGAAAATTTTAATAAGGGCATCAAATAATTAAAATTCAATGTGAAAATTAAAATTAATATTGGAAAGGTGAAGAAAGTCAAGATTTTTTTTCTAATAATTTTCTTCCTTATTGCACATAACATTTTTATTGGTATTTTTCCAGCAAAATGAATTGAAAGAATCAAATTGAAGACATACAGGAACTAAGGTAAACCAACAGAAGGGGAAAATTTAATGAAAAAATGTTATCAACCAGTTTAGTTAAAAAGAAAGGTGAGAGAAAACCAGTTTTTGGATTGCAATGGTTTGAAATAACTAAGCACTTAAATTTTTCAATAAAATGTTGCCTATATTTAATTCATATGTGTGTTATATTTAGACATACTGTATAAATTTATTTGTTCCTCATAAAATATTTCTTAATTTTGTAATTTCTTAGTTTTATAATTTCTTTTTTATGGGGGGGAATTAGGAAATACAATACTAAATGCATCATTGAGAAATGGGAAATCAAGACCTTCAGAAATTTGAAAATTGAGTTTTTACAAAGTTATAATAATTAAGCCAGTGTGGTACAGCAACCAGCAGAAAGGAGCAGACCCCTGGATCATCAATAAACAGACTCGTAAGTATATGATCATTAGATTCCTTTTTTTACAGAAAAGTAACACTAAGATATAGTGGGGAAAAGATGTTCTTTTTATTCAAGGATTTTGAATTTATCAACTGAATTATATCAATTGATAAAAATATGGAAGAAAATATCTTATTTCATAACAAAAGTCAATTTCATATAAATTGTAAAATACATTATTAAATTTGTTGCAGGCAAAAAGCACTAATCAAAACCAAAAATACTGATGAACTGGACTGTTATAATTAACAATTTGTTGTTATTTAAAAACACCAAGACACCACTGAGAATGTGAAAAAAGCAACCTTCCAAATAAAATATTTACATGTATCTGGAAAGGGCATAGTACACAGAATATATTACTTTACTTAAGACGTCATCGATAGAAAAAAATAGACAACGCAATAAAAATTTACATATGTTGAACTATCTTTGCATCCCAGGAATAAATCCCACTTCATCATGCTGTGCCATCTTTTAATGTGCTGTTGAAATTGGTTTACAAGAATTTTCTTGAGTATTTTGCATCTGTGTTCAACAAGATAATGACTTGCAATTTTATATTTTTGTAGTTTTTTGTATGTTTGTTTTTGAGATGGAGTCTTGCTTTGTTGCTTTGGCTAGAGTGTGGTGGCATGATCTCAGCTCACTGCAACTTCAGCCTCCCACTTTCAAGGGATTCTCCTGCCTCAGCCTCCTCAGTAGCTGGAAATACAGGCACGCACCATCACACTCAACTAATTTTTGTATTTTTAGTAGTGTTTTTGCCTGATTTTGATGTAGAGGTAATTCTGGCTTTGTAAAGCGAGTTTGAAAGTGTTCCTTGCTTTTCATTTTTTTTTTTTTTAACAGCTTAAGAAGCATAGGCATTAATTTTCTTCATATTTGATAGAATTCACCAGTAAAGGCATTTGATCCTGGGATTTTCTTTGTTGAAGTATTTCTAATTACTGATTAATCTCCTTAATCATTTTCGATCTATTTAAATTTTCCATTTTTTCATGATGCAGTCTTGGTAGTTTTTCTGTGTCCAGGAATTCATCCAATTTTTCTGAATTATCCAACTCGTCTGCCTATAAATGTTCATAGGAGTCTCCTATGATCCCTCCTAATGTCTCCCCTTTTATTTCTAATTTTGTTTAAGTCTTCTTTATTTTTTCCTTAGTTAACCTAGCCAAAGGTTTGCAAACTTTATCTTTTTAGAAAACCAACCCTTAGTTTTATTGGTCTTTATTATTGCTTTTCTAGCCTCTATGTATTTTATTTCTGCTCTGATGATTATTATTTTCTTCTTTCACTCTCTCTGAGTTTAATTTGTTCTTATTTTTCAAAAGCTTCTTTACAGCAAAGAAAGTAGTCAATATAATACAAAAGGCAACTCTGGAATAGAAGAAAATATTTGCAAACCATCTATCTGATAACCAATTAATCTCTAAAATACATAATAAACTATTAACCCAATTCAAAAATTGGCAAAAGTCCAGGCAAAGTGGCTCATTCCTGTAATCTCAGCATTTTAGGAGGGTGGATCACCTGAGTTCAGGAGTCGGAGACCAGCCTGGCAAACATGGCGATACTCCACCTCTACTAAAAATGCAAAAATTAGCCAGGTGTGGTGGTGCATGGGGCACACCTATAATCCCAGCCACTCCGGAGGCTGAGGCAGGAGAATCTCTTGAACCTGGGAGGCAGAGTTTGCAGTGAATGGAGATCATGCCACTGTACTTCATCCTGGACAACAGAGGGTGACTCCATCTCAAAAAAAAAAAAATTTTTTGGTTAAGAAGTTGAATATAAATTTCTCTGAAGAAAACATATAATCAGCCACCAGGTGTGTGAAAGGATATTCAACATCACTAATCATCAGGGAAATGCTGATCAAAATCATAGTGAGATATCTTCTCACAACTGTTAGATGACTATTACAATTAAACAAAATATTATATTGGCATGGGTGTGGAAGTGTTGGAACTCTTATATGTTGTTGGTGGGAACGTATGCTATTATGAAAAACTGTATAATGGTACCTCAAAATATTAAAACAAGAGCTCTCATCTGATCCAGCAATCCAAAGTTTGTGTATGTATCCTGTAAAATTAAAATCAGGATCTTAAGATATCTGCAACCTGGTGATCACTGCAGTATTTTTTCACAAGACAAACTATAGAAACAACAGAAATATACAGTGACAGATGAATGGATGAAGAAAATGTGCTATATGTATATGTTTAAAATCATATCCTTTGTGACATCATTGATGAACTTGGGGAATCTTATACCAAGTGAAATAAACCAATATAAGCACTGCATGATTCCATTTTTATGAGACATCAAAAACAGTCAATCTCAGAGAAGCAAAGAGTAGCATAATGGTTGTCAGGAGCTTGTGGGAGGGAAAATGTGAAGTTGTTGCTTAAACAACAACAATTTACACATACTTAGATAAGTGGAGAAGAAATATCCATGCAGAGAAGCTGCAGGAATACACAGATACAAGAAACATGCAGAGCCCAGAATAGTTAAAATCTGCACTCATCCTATTCTTCAGCTAGCCTATCATCCCACTACTCGTGGTGTTACTCTGGCGTCAGCAGACATGTTCAGACAGGGAATGAATCTCTATAACCAAACTTCTCTCCTGCAACCTCCTCCCACTCACATCTACATGACACTACCTATTTACGTGCATCAGCTTTCCCCCATTCCAGTGAACTCAGACTACTGCTTTCAATTTTTCAATTTTTTCTGTCAAGAAGACAATTCCAAGTGTTGATTAGTGTTTCGACTTACTATCCGTCAACCTAATTGATCCGCAAAAGCTTTCTTGCAGAGTTTCAAGGATCTCTTTGCTTTGTATTAATTCTCTTTGAATGTGACACCACATAACAGCACTAATTCAACATTCTGAAGAATTGTCTCTTGACAAGGAATTATTTAATTCCATTAATAACTTTCTGCTTAAAGCAAATTTGAGAAATACGATAGGAAGTGAGTTCAGAGTTCCGCAACTTCCCTAACAGTTAGCAAGCAGAGCTTCTCAGCTAGTGGTAGAGCCAAGGCTGATTCGCATATGCATAATATTGTGTTCTGAAAAGGGAAAGTAGAATATTCATAATACACTCTGAATAGTATAACATCAGCAGTGCCATACTAATAGCTCAGGCAAAGGGCAGGTATACTCATTCCAGTCATTTCCTTTTAGATGACTTCTCCTTTCAGACAGGAAAAAAAGTATCACTTGATACGTGGAGGTCACCGAAATTTTAACCATATCCTTAACCTATCTAATACTGTAAATTATTTGAAGAAAAAAATCTTCTTTATGAATTCAATCAGTGGAGACTGAGATAATTGTCTTACCTATCCATATTATGAAGCCTGCACATAAACGACTTTTATCATGTCTCTATGGCAGTAGTGCAGTGTCAGAGTCCATTTTCTGCTGCTATAATAGAATACCACAGACTGTAATTTTTAATAATACATTTATTAGCCCATAGTTCTGGAGGCTGACAATTCCAAAACTGAGAAGTTGGCACTGTCCAATGGGTTTCATGCTATAGTATGTCATGGAGGAATGCTGAAGGACAACAGATGGTAAGAGGGACAGATTTGTCCTTATATGAGAGCAGCAAGGCCACCCACAAGATTGGAGTCCTTATGGCGTAATTGTCCCTTAAAGGTCCCACTTCTTAATACTGCTACAATGACAAATTTCAAAATTAATTTTGAAAGGGACAACATTTAAGTCATAGCTTTCTGCCTCTGACCCCCAAAACTCATGTCTTATTCACATAAAAACTACATTTATTCTACACCAATAATCCCCAAATTCTTAACTGAATCCAGCATCAACTAAAAATATCAAAAGTCTAGAGTTTCATCTAAACTGGATACAGGTATAACTCAAGGCATAATTCACCTTGAGGCAAATTTCTCTCCAGCTGTGAGCTTGTGAAATCAAACAAAATTATATATTTCCAAAATAGAACAGGAGAACAGATATAAGATAGACATTACTATTCCAAAAGGAGAAAATGGACGAGAAAAAAAAAACCCAATAACTTATTCTAAGTAATTACAAGCCCAACAGGGAGAGCAAAATTAAATCTTAAGGATGGAGGACAACATTTTTTGACTCTGCGTCCCACCCTCTGAACACAGTGGGGTAGAATTGGGTTCCACAAGACTTAAGGAAACCCCGTTACTGTAACTTGCCAGACAGAGCCCATGTCCACAGCTCCCACACTCTAAAGGCAGGTGCCTACAACTCTCCCAGGCTGGAATTGAACACTGGTGGCTCTACATTTCTGGGGTCTCAAGGGAAGCCCCATTCCAACAGCTTTACTCAGCCCCCTGGGGATCCTCTGTACAGACCCAACCCAAAAGTTTTGCTAGGCAGTTCTCCAATAGGAGCTTTTTGCAGTGCCTTTGCCTTTATAACAAGTCTTTTCCCAGCCAAAAGGCTGTTAGCAACATGCTTTGAAATCTAGCAACATGCCTCTCACAGCTTGTGTATTTTGCACACCTGCAGACAACACCACTTGATGCCATCAAGATTTGCTGATTGCACCCTCTGGAAAAGTGGAGTTGATCCTCGGCTGTGTGTGCTGATCCTGGCAGGCCTGAGATATCGCTGGGGCAGCTGAGGAGCACTGCAAAAGAACGTAGGAAACAGACTTGAGCTGGCCCTGGTCAGTAAACCTCAAGTTCCTGAGAGCACCTGACACCTCTCCTCTGATGTATTTCCTTCAGTCAGGCCTTGGTACTCTGGACCTATGGTGGGAGGGGTCACACTTGTAAGCTTCACACTGTCTTTATGGCCATTCTCCCACTGTCCTGATAAATAGCCTCTCCCTTTGTTCTATTCATACTAATCTCCTTATCAAATAGGTCACTTGGCCACAACCTTGGTTTCTTCTCCTGAAATGGTCTTTTATTTTCCATCACACCACCAGGCTAAGAATACTTCGATTCCCTAAATTCTGTTTTCCTTGTAAGCATTTATTTTCCCATTTTCTATATGCAGTTAAAATAAGCCACACACCATCCTGAATGCTTTTCTGCTCAGATATTTCTTCCACCAGACATCCTAGTGCATTGCTCTTAAATTCTGCCTTCCACAAAGCCCTCTGTCATGGACACAATTCAGCCAAGTTCTTTGCCACTTTGTAACAAGAATAGTCTTCACTCCAGTTTCCAATATCTTGTTTTTATTTCTATCTGAGTCCTCATCAGAATTGCCTTGACTGCTTATATTTCTTCCAACATTTGATCACAACGTAAGTAATCCTTAAGAAGTTCCACTTCCCTTAAAGTTCTTCTCTTCTGAACCCTCCCCAGAATTGCCCTTAATGTTTATAGAAATATAGGCTTTTTCTAGCCTACTCTTCCAAATTCTTTTAGCTTCTACCCACTATCCATTTCAAAGTTGCTTTCACATTTTTAGGTATTTGTTATAGCAACAGCCCTACTTCTCAGTACTAAATTATTATCTTAGTCTGTTTTGTCTTGTTATAGCAGAATACCACAGACTGACTTATTACAAAGAACAGAACTTTATTGGCTTACAGTTCTGGAATTGTAAAGTTCAAATCAAGGGGTCATGATCTGGCAAGGGCATTTTGTTGCATCATCCCATAAAAGAAGGATAAAGAGAGAGTAAGGTAGAAAGAAAGAGGGCAAGAAGAGGGTGAACTAAAGTCACCTTTTTGTAACAGTACCAATCCCACCCAAAAGTGTGAAGTCTTCATGGCCTAATCACATCTTAAAGGTCCTAACTCTTAATACTGTCACAATGGCAATTAAATTTCAACATGAGTTTGGAAGGAGGCAACATTCGAACCATAGCATGTAGTAATCTGGGATTGATAAATTAATGAAACTGAGAGCTTTTTGCAACTTATGTGAAGGTGAAACCGTCACTAAACAAGTGCATGAAAATCAATATGGTAAACAAAATAGCAAAATAAGTAATAAAAATGAGATTTAAAAATTCATCTGAGTGATGGAAAAGGGCCTGTGGCATGAATTAAGCCAGGTGATATTTGAAAAGTACTATATATTGTAACATGAAAAAATAATTCATACATAATAGTTTTCTTATATATACTTCTCGCTTGGAAAGTTGAAAGAGACAAAAAGGATACACAAGGTAATCCAAATCCAAAGCCACAAATAGCCCACAATTATATTAATTGTAGAATAAATAAATGCTTATTTATTCAGTAAATTTTATTGTTTGCACAATTGGAGCAAACTGCTAATACATGCAACAACACAGATGAATCTCAAACTCATATATGAGTGAAAAGGTGTGATACTCCAAAACAATGCACATTGTATAATTTCATTTATCTAAATTCCAAGGACAGCCAAAATGAATTATTTCTAACTGACTAGAAAGTTTATAAAATTATTCTAAATCTTGTTGAAGGTAGTAGTAACATGGTTTTCTGCAATTGACAAACTCATCAAAATAAAAAATTATAATATAGGCATTTTGTTCTACAAATATTATATCTTACTAAAATCATTTAATTCATTAACGATATATGTCTTTACCTAACTTCAATGTCAAAAATTAGGAATTATGTATGTTTTTAAAAATTAATAGGCCCCTGATACTTTTATAAGTTTTTGCTTTGGAAATATGTAACAAATCTATTATTTTTCTTAGTAACAAATAAAGTTAGATTTGTTTGATGATAATATGTATTTTATACTAGGGCCTTCTCTTTCATACTGATAATTGTTATCTCTAGTGTTGACATTACAAGGTAAATATTTTTGCTGATGCGGCTGTTGGCTTAGCCATGCAGAACCAATACATATGCATGCATTATTCAAATAAGGTTTTGAAGCAGTTCTGGCTTCTATTTGTTTGTGTGTAAAATTGGCATTTTACAGTAATTATGCAAACATACTTTTCCAATGAGAGTTTTTCATTTATATCACACCTTTTAAAGAATTTTATGAAAAATTTTTAACCCATGATAATCTTTTTGAGAAAAAAATGATGCATTACTTTCTAGAATGTGAAAATACATATAAGATTAACTTCTATGTTTCTATAATAGCCAGTTAAACCCACATTAGTTATCTCTTCCAAAATGTACTTAATTAAACACTGTATGCACTTTTCATTCTAGTTCTAAATCACATACCCACAAATTAAATTCTATTTACTGAAAGGCAAAACATGTTCAGGTAAATTGCTTTCAGCAAGACATAGACAAACACTGTTGTAGGAATAAAACCTGGAGAAAGTAGGTATTCAGGAATGGTCAATAAACACTATTAGATATTTCTCTAGGCAAAATTAAAGAGGAAGAGTTTTAATTTTAAATTTATATATATATTCTGAAATGAACAAAATATAAACCAAATTTGGATTATTTTGAAGAGCAACAATAAAAATTTCCTTTTGTCTTTAGCACAAAAACATTTCTGAGAATCTTTATTATTAAAAATAAGTTATAAATTTAAGATACATTTAGCAAAAAGAGAGATAAATATATATTGTGTAAATAATATGAAAGAATTTAAACAGTACAGTTATCAAAAAAGTGCACAAGTATAAAATTTGTTAATTAAAAATAGTTTATGTTTACATTTTTAAAGTCATTATTGTGTAATTTACAAAATATGTGCCTAAAATGTAAAACCTGGGCTTTTTTATAAGTTGAAAATTAATTTCCATTATGCAAACATTAACACAGGTAATCTCATGCAAAGTAATACCAGGAAAATTGACTTTAAGGCCCAATATATCAGTAGATATAAAGAAGTTGTACACGTCAAGGCCTAATTTAATTTATCAATTAAAAACTTGAAAAATAATATACACCATGGAATACTATGCAGCCAGAAAAAAGGATGAGTTCACGACCTTTGCAGGGACATGGATGAATCTGGAAACCATCATACTCAGCAAACTGACACAAGAACAGAAAATCAAGCACCCCATATTCTCACTCATAAGTGGGTGTTGAACAGTGAAAACACATGGACACAGGGAGGGGAATATCACATTCTGGGGTCTGTTTTGGGGTGGAGGGCTGTGGGAGGGATAGCAGGGGGTTGGAGAGATTGGGGAGGGATTACATTAGGAGAAACACCTAATTTAGGTGATAACGGATGGAGGCAGTGAACTATCACAGCATGTATATACCTACATAACAATCTGCAAGAACTGCACATTTACCCCAGAATGTAAAGTATACTAAAAAAAAAGAAATTGAAAAAAAAAAAGACACTAAAACTCTAAACTTAAACTATGCTAAAATAAAATTAAATTAAACAAATTTTTAAAAACAAATTTTTTCTGAATTTTATTTCAGAGTTGAATAACTCGAACTTTCTTGTTAATCTTCAAAAGGAGATATAATGTAGGGTATCTTCCAAATTAACCAAAAAGAGAATATTTGTGTGGAGAGATGATGTTTCAGTTTCAAACACAACCTTGAAAATAGTGCTGTGCAATTGCAAAAGAGGAAGTGTTTTTTGGGAAGCTTCATGAAAACATGATGTTTTCTCATGAGCACTTCGAAGAAGAAAGGATAAATACAACAATAATTTCTAACCATTTTTGGTAGGTTAATAAAATTACATAAATGTTAGAGAAGTTGAACATATCCAGCAACTTTTTTGTAGTAAATTAAGCTTAAAATATGTGACTTCTTGTAATTGTAGTCTCTAAAAATTATTTAAAATTTAATATCTTTAGATTATCACATTATACCAATGATAAAAAGAGTTTTCTGTGCAATTTGACTAAAATATTAATGTTTTGCTGGAATATTATATTGAAAAGGAATAATATAGAGATAAAAATATTTACTTTGTTTTCTGATAAATATCCATTGGGATTCATGGGTATGTCTGTTATTTCTTTTTCCACTTAATTGAACATCTGTTTGCCTAGGCCTCTTTTTTTTTTTTTTTTTTTCTTTTCTAATAAGGATTCTGAACTTGAAAAGTAAACTCGAAATGAAGGACCAACTGTTTCTAAGTCACTCCAGCCTGTTTCGGATACCCTCTGGGACACTAGGGCCAGTGCAGTTGCTTCCAGGCTGCAGACTGCAGAAAAGCTGACAGATGTTGGTGTTAGTTCTCAGATTACTCCTTACAATCACACACCTCCAAAGATGCCAGTCCATGTTTTCTTTAATGGATTACGTGGAGAGACAAGAAAACTAAAATGAGCATATTCAGCGTTTTATATAAACTGCCTAGAATGTATATAAAACTATAGAATGTATATAAAACTAGAATGTATATAAAACTATATAGATTGTCTTCTTAAAATGTAAAATACAACAAGAACTGCGTTATACATCATCTTGTTATTATTTTGCGATCATTTATTCAATAGCTTTTGTATTTACTGTGATCTATGAGCAAATCAAAGAAAGAAAATACATACACATCACTTTCCTATTTGCTTTCCTAAGGTTGATTTTTTTCACCTGTTTAATCAGATAGTTTTAATATGCTTAATATAGTTTTAATATGCTTAAATAATGTGATTTAAGACAGAAGTACTAAGGAATAATCCATTTTTCTGATATACAATTGACATTTGATTAAGTTAAATTATTTTAAAATAAATTCTGTTTATATTAATATTCATGATCCAGACTATTATTACCATTATCACACCTTGGGAAACATAGCAGACAGATTTTAAAACTATCAGTCAAAATTTCACTAATTAATTCAGTGGGCTGTCACTTATAGAACATATTTTATACAAACCGCTTTAAGAAAAAGGTGTTTGTAGTTAAGTGAGAAATGAAACTTTATGAAAATATGCCTGGGTGATAGTTTCAATTATCTGTAATTTTAAGTGTCTTTTTTCATGAGGGCACAAAATGCAATATTACATCCATGTAACATTTTGCAACTTCAAAGTTCTTTCAGAATTTAAGTTTTATTGAAGATTTATAACAAATACCCCATCCTAGATATTATTCTTCTCCATTGTACTTACGAAAAATATTAGGCCTAACATGATGAATAATGAGTCAAGTTTGCATAGTTGCTTAAAGAAATGAAAAATTCATCTTCTAACTGCATCATTTTTTACAGGATTGGGATTTAATATCTTACTATATTCTTAATTTGTCAAAAGTCACTTGGCCCTCTCTGGTAGCTAAATTTTAGAGGCACCTTACAAAAACAACAATTAGTGGTCAAGAAGAGAGTATCCAGAAAATTTGAATACAAACTATTTTTTTAAATAAGTTAACACAAGAGAACTCATCACTGCCACCAAAATAAAAAGTGTTCAATTGAATTGCAGGCTACAGTAGACAGATTATAATTCTTATTTTTTGATACTTTAAAAAAGTGTTTTGAATATCATATTTATACTAAATACCACAGTAGTTTCCAAATGTCAAAAGAATTAATTAAATTAAATAGAAAACATAAAATATAATTGGCAATGCTGCCATATCGTTAATGATTAGAGACAATCATTCAGTGTTTTGTGGAGGAAGGTTTTTTTCCTCCACATACTTCATAGATTATAGATTGAAGTTTCAAGCTCCTTTTTCAGTATTGGACCTCTATATACATTTACAGTTTAGAATGTTGACAGATTCCACACGGTTCATTGGAATGAAAAATAAATTTGGACATTTTTAAATTTACTTATCTTGGGACTTCATTAAAATAACATTATTTAAATGTTATACAACCAAGATTTTCAGTAACCTACTGTTTATACCACTAAAGTATAATTTATTAATTCACATGAATATTTATAAATAATCAGAAGTTATATAGGCAAATTCAAACATTTAAATATATTTTGTTTTTTAATGTCCTTATACTTTTATTTTAGAATCCAAGGATACATATGCAAGTTTGTTACATGAGTAAATTGTGTTTTGTTGAAGCTTGATGTACAATGCTTATCCAGGTAATGAGCATAGTACCCCTTACATATCCTTCCAACTCATACCTCCTTCCTTCCTTCCCCTCTAAAGTAGTCCCCAGTGTCTACTGTTCCTATCAGATTCTAAGAATTTTAAACATCTTAGGGATCAAATAAAATACAAACCATCATAACTGGATAAATTATGACCTCTTGTTAAACCTGATTAAAAGCTCTAACACACCTAATTTGTGTTTGTTTTTCATTGCCTCTATGACATCCTTGTTTTAAACATAGAGACAATAATTCTTCCCAGTTACTGAAGCTGGTGGAAATTTTACTGGATATTATCTTTATTTCTGTGTATGGTGCAGTGCTTTATCTTGCACAAAAGGAAAACAGAAAATAAATAAATAAACTAAACAACCCAAAACACCATTGCGGATCAGCCATTTCAAGGTTGCAGACTCTGAGCTGTTGACCAACTGATGCTTGGTTAGAAAACTGCTCTACTCTGTAAATTTATTCAACTCTATGCATAATATCATTATTTAGTTGTTTCTATTCAATGTCAAAAGAAAACTGAAGTCCCTGTTTCCACAGAATTTTAGTTTTGAAGATTCAGATGTGCAGTGTTTAAACAATGTAACCTGAATTCATCTTTAGCCTGACTGTTCGCTGCTAGAACAAGAGAAAGATATCCTACATACGCATTAATATTAACCACATGGTGTTATTTATGAATAAGTAACACAGACTTTTAGAAATAAAAAAAAATCTAATGAATCAATGCAATATTTAAATTTGCTTGACTGAAAATACCAACTCATATTGGAATTCATATATATTTATAACATTGTTATATTACTTTATTAATGTGCATTCACATTCCTCTATAAATATGATTTAAGTGATATATATTTTATCACATTTACATATTTAAAGATACATTACATTTTATATGTGAAACCTATATTCTATATCACAAGTTGACAATTTACATTCATTTAAATTTTGTCCCTGGCTGCTTTTGTGCTACTTTGGCAGGGTTCAATAGAGAGGACAAAGACCATTTGATATGCAAAGCCTAAACATTTACTGTTCTTAACTTTATAGATTAAATTTGCTAATTTCTCTTGTATATTACACAGATTTGTATAATATTTATGTAGATTATATGTACAACACATTCTTTTTCTGTCTCTTTCTTTCTCTATCTCTCTCTTTCTCTCAAGGTTAAGTGAAATGGAGACCAGGCCTGAAAAATCCATGGGCATATAAATCCAATTAGGTCTTGAAATAACCTTAACCTTACTTGAATTGAAAACATAAATGATACTTAATTTGAGTTATTCCCTGTAAATATATGTATTAGAGAAAAACTAAACTTAAGCTCAATTAATCAGAAGCATTCATGTTATAAAAGCCTGCCCAATGAGCTTTGTGATCAGAATCCAAAATCCCTTTTGTTTCTCACCTAAGTCCCTGTAGGAATCATAGATTGTCTAGTATTTTATCTTTCCCTTTACCTATTTACATCACATCCAACATTGAGATGAAAGTTAGATATCCATAATTTTAACTCCTGTTCAAATATTTATGTTGTGTAACATGGCTGGTGGCCATTGCAAAAGGAACAAAGATACTCAAATATTCTCCAAATAACATGGAAGTCAGGAATGGTCTTTTACACTTTTAACAGCTTAATTAAGCTTCACTTGAATTGTAAAATATCTCAAATTCCAAAGTAAACAAATAAAACACACAGATTACCCTCCTATGTATCTAGGCAACTTTTTTTAAATTTTGGGATCAATTAAGTTGATAATATGAGATATTGTTTTGAAACTTTCAGGAAATATGAAAATTCATATTGGGTAGAGAATACCTGATTAACTATGGATAAAGTTTACTGTGTAGTCTTGGTTCCAAATTTCACAAGTGAGTAATAGTGTAAACAACAAATTATAGAACAGAATCAGCATCTGAGTAAAGGTCAGATAACAATTATTGGAGCCATGGAGTAATTAATACTGCTTGGCATGCAAATGTCTTCACAAATATTGCTATTTCGGGATTAACTCTGCATTGAAATAATAGCCTAACTAAAGATTAAATTGTTAAATTATATTTTCACCTTTGGGAATACACTCATTAAACTATTATTAAGATAAAGTAAATGGAATAAAATACCAATAATAATAACAGCAGTTGTAATCATCTCTTCAGGTAACATAATATAGAACATCTAGAGACTTCTACTAAACCTGAGAAATTGTTATCTGCACTTTCATATATTATAGTTTCTAATTCTTATAAATATCTCATAGCATAATTATTATTAACTCTGTTACATATTAAGAGACTAAGCCTGCCAGAGACTGATCAAATAGTTAAAATCCATAAGTGTATGAATGAAGTGGCTGGAATTTAAATCTAGGACTTCTGAATCTTAAGCTCTCCATGGGTCTGCTGAGTAAACTGAATGAACGAATCAAGGTCATTGTTCTTTCTGGAAAATACAAACTGTGAAAGATCATGAGCTTACGCAGTGGCTCATGCCTATAATCCCAGCACTTTGGGAGGCCAAGGGGAGTGGATCACCTGAAGTCAGAAATTCGAGACCAGCCTGAGCAACACGTTGAAAGCTCATCTCTACAAAAACTACAAAAATTAGCTAGACATTGTTGTGTGTCCCTGTAATCCTAGCTACTCAGAGGCTGAGACACAAGAATTACTTGAACTTGGAAGGTGGAGAATGTAGTGAGCCAAGATAGTGCCACTGCACTCAAGCCTGGGAGACAGAGCAAGACTACATCTCAAAAATAATTACTATAATAAAAAATTTGACTAGCAAATAGGATAATTGGGGTGGATAGAGTGGTGAAAAGCCAAGAAAATACATCTTAGGCAAATGAAGAACATCTGATAGCAGGTAAGATACAGACTTATAAAATGCTATAAAATATGAATGGTATGGGTTGACACTGTATTTGAAAGTTGCAGCAAAAATGAATGATCAGACATAACGGAATAGAATCACAAAATCCAGAGAAAAAAGAAACTTTAAGAAGATAATGGTGAATAGTCTTAAATATTGTAAAGGGACTGATTTGCATAAGCATGTGAAAGAGGCTGTTATATTTTGAGCATAGGAGGTAGGTTATTATGTTTGAAAAAGCAATATTGTAGTCGGCGTGACATTTTGGGAGTGAATGAGTGACTATGTGATAAGAGAGAGTAGTAAAGATAGAATCTCCAAAATACAAGCAAATATTAAACAATCATTTTTCAAAATATCCAAATATATTGCTCTATGACTTTTGTACCATTTCAGACAAAATATTTGCCAAAAGACTAAATTTTGTTAAATGATATTTTTAATGTATTAGTTTTGAATGTCACCCTTACATTATTTGACCTTTCCATATATTTGGTCATATAATTTTACTATCCACTTTTTCTCTAAGAGTGAATGTTCTCTTTTAATTCTAACATAATGTTACATTTATAACATTGTTTAACAAAAATGTTAAAATGTGTTAGCAATACTTGCTCTTACCAAATCTATGACTCCCTACACAGGTGAAAATATTGGGAGCAAAAGAGGCCAAAAATTGAAGTGTAACTAAAAAGAAGAATAGGACTTCACTATTTTCAAGTGAAGCTGAGGGCAAATGATGTACTGGGCCACTGGGCTTAAGAGAATCCAGTTTTGAAAAGGAAATCAGAGTCCATTTATCTAATTAGCTAATTTTCTCTCTTACATTGCTACCTAGGCATTCTCTGACTTCTGTCTGTGTCACATCAGACACAGGCTCAGGATCTAATAAATAAAATTGAATTATTATATGCTAACCAGAAGCTGAATAAAAATAATATATTGAGAGAGAAAAAGTTGCTATGCTAGGAACAAAGTGTATTTTTAAGAATAGTTTAGATCTTATATTATAGACATGTAACAGCAGATGTAGTATGGACCCAAGCTTTAACTGGTGCCTGAGTAGAAGAAGCCAACTTTAATGGGAAAAAATAAACATTTTGACATTTCCTTGGACACAGCTTTAGTGTTTTTTTTTTTCCCCAGATTATGAGCACATGGAAATGAATCCAGCCTCCCAGGGATGAACAAGGCAGCAAACATAATCCCTTTATGAGGAAGATTTGGCAAGCAAAGATGTGTAGCCGGAAGGTGTGGAGGAATTTCTGTGGGCAATAGATTTTAGCCCATGTATGTCTAAACATTAAACTTTATAAAAGTTCATTTTCTGAGTTTTTATTTTCCTAAATAGCTACATACCTTAATTTTCTTTCATCTACAAAGCAGCTCAGCCATGGAACACAGGCGCAGTTGTGGCTCCCCTAGGCTAGCCCAGCCTGGGTACTCTAGCTGCATGTGGCAAGAAGGAGCCAACATTACTCAGGATCAAGAACGCTATGCTCTAAAGCTCCCCACTCTATCTTTGATGAGCTCTTTTAACAAAATATATGTTTTAGCCAAGTCTCTCCTTCTGCCACTTCTAATAGTTGAAACTAAACTATATATGTAGCAAATAAAATAAGGCTAATCCATGTTCCAAATTTTTACGTTAGATGACAGCACTCAAACACCTTGAATCATTTGTCCCAATCAAAACTAAGACTGTTCTTCTCTTCCCTTCTCATATTGAATGGCTTTGAGTTCTTTTATCATTCCGAATCCCCTTCTCTACATGCATGTGTGTCTGTGCATGAGTGTTTAAAGTCTTTTTTAAAGGTTGACACCAAGACAGGTATAGTGGACTACTCTATGTCCTGCATGTCTTAATGAGAACCCATAGCGCCAGAGGAAAGATTTCTGTGCCATCTAGAAGTGGAAGGCTTGTGGTCTCTAAGAAGAGTAAGATATTTCTTCTGCAAAAGCAGCAGAGCTGTATAACCTTGACATGCATTTCAGATATTAATTGCAGTCATACACATCAGAGTTGAGATGCTTCACTGCCATTAACTGGATTTGTAGGGTACATGGTTCAGAGAATGTGATGGTGCTATTTTCCTCCAGATAGAGGAAGCGCCTTCTTCAGTGCTCAAAACACTTCCAGGTCACATTGATCCTTAGTAGATGAAAGGAGAGCTGCAGAATCACAGAGTACATATATTTTGCTTCAGTGGGTAATACAATTTTTTTCTCCCACCAGCAATATAAAAAAATTATTGCTACTTTACACCTTCAACAACCGTTGATATTATCAGTCTTACTTAAATTTTTGCCAATATGTTATGTGTTCGTATCTCATTGTGTGTTTAGTGTGAATTTATCTTATGAACGGTGATATCAAGTACTTGTTTTCAATATTTGCATGCAATTTAATTATCCTCTTTGTAAAGTCCATTCAAGAATTTTATCCATTATTAAATTATAGTCTTTTCTCATTCAGGTGTAGCCATATTTTATATATTTTGTATATGAGCCTTTGTCGATTATATAAATTGCAAATATTTCTCTGACTCTGTGATTTCCTTTTCATTCTTTTAACGTAGCTCTCAGATGAAAACTAATTTTTAATTTTAATGATGTTCATTTTATCTATTTTTAGGGCATTTTATCTTTTTAAAAAATCTTCATGGTTAAGGTAATATTATTATTACTATTATTATTTCAAGCAGGGTGATTTCTTTTTTTACATTTCATGCTTAGGTCTATGATCCCTCTCAAATTAATTTTGGTCTGTTGTGTGAATTAGGGCTTACAGTTTACTCATTTATTTTTGAATGTAGATATCTAATTGGTACAACATGATTTATTAAAAATAAATCCCTTGCCCACCAAATTGCAGTAGAGTTTTTTCCCTATTATCAATCAGGTAGTTGCTTATGACCTGTTATGTTTCTTGACCATATATTGAATTCATTTTACCAACTCGTTAATTGATATCTAATACCACACTGGCTTAGTTTACTGTCTATACGTTAAAGTTATGCTATTAGTTACATATAAATTTCCATTAATATCTTTTGTCACTTGATATTTAGTGTTTTTAAATGACTCTCTCTGGCTCTTTTAATCTTCCTTCCCTTAAATCTCAATTGTCTGATCTTAATATAGCAGTATGAGCTTTATTTTGCTTCTATTTTTCATGGCATTCTTTTCCTATTCTATTATTTTCAAATGTTATGTTTTTAAATTTAAAATATTTTTCAAACTCTATGTAGTTTTTCTTTCAATTGGTTTGGATAACAGTTGTCATTTACTTGGGATACTTAGGGAGGAGTCATTAAGCCTTGGGGCCAAATCTCTTCAGCTGCTTATTTTCGTACATAAAGCTATATTGGAATATAGCCATGACCATCATTTTATGTATTTTTCTATGCCTGTTTTTATACTATGGGGACAGTACAGAGTAGCTGAGACAGAGGTCATATGGTCCTCAAGCATAAAATATTTACTATCTGGCTTTCTACAGAAAAGCATTGCTGGCCTCTGAATTAAAACATTGACATTCAATGTAATACTGGTATGGTTTGGTTTAAATCTGCCTTCTTGCTGTTCATTATCTCAGTCTTCCATCTGTTAAGCGCCTCAGGCTCTGTTCCGTAAATTAATCTGCAGGGATATTGACTGGCTCACTGTCTCATATAAACCTTGACTACATTGCTGATTTTTTACAGCTATGGATGTGGACAGCAGATGTAGAATCTACTCTACCTGATTGCTATGTTCAGATGAATATGTACCAGAGACTGTTGGATAGATCAATCCTATACAAATTTGGGGTCTGAAATTCAATGATTGTTCTGGAGTGGAACACACTGGCAAATTTTAGAATGCCTCTTCCAAGATGAAAAACAAAAATCAGTAATTCAAATTCCCACCCATAAGAGAGCTAATGGATCATATTTTTAAGGATATTTTAGAATTAAAATATTTCACGTTTGAGCATATGGCATTCACAGCATAGCAACGATCTCAAAGCAGGTCCAGGCAGCAGCAGAACAATTGTATCACTCGACCTCCATAACCCAGTGAATCCAATGCTTATTTCAAGTAGCTCTAGATCTCTGGATATTAAAAGATCACCTCTAGATTACCAAGAACCTGATTCTGCAATTTCAGTATCAGACCCCACTAATGAAATTACAGAGGAGAAAGGGACAATTAGAACGTTATGGTTGTGCTCAGGAGCGATACTGAAGAAAAGCAGTGGAGGGAAACCTCCCCACGAAGCACAATTTACATAGTACTTTTGATTAGTCAATTTATCAGTAGAGAGATGACCATAGGCATGGATCTATGGTAAATCAAGATAAAAACTAAGGGTTTACTTACTTGTTTA
This sequence comes from Alouatta palliata, assembly GCA_004027835.1. Classification (NCBI taxonomy): domain Eukaryota; kingdom Metazoa; phylum Chordata; class Mammalia; order Primates; family Atelidae; genus Alouatta; species Alouatta palliata. Next base: position 269,347 of record PVKV010000301.1, read on the forward strand.
GGATTGGCAAAGAACAAGCATGAGAAATTCTTGACAAACTGCAAGGGGTGTGCATGGACACCTGGAATTGGCTCCTAAAAATTCATTGTAAAAGGTGACTTTAGTAGTGGCTGTCAATCTGTTTCTTTTCCAGTTACAACTATTCTTTCCAATAGTTAGATATGCATTCAATCAATACTAATCTTACCATCACAGGCTAAGCTAATATGTCAACAATAGAGACTACAGCTTACTCTCTACATTTCCTTACCTCTGAAAATATGACGGACGCAGAAAACTCAAATAACTCAAAAGACTCCAGGGAACATACTCATAAAAAGCTTTTAATAAAAGTAAATTATGTTTTTTAGCAGGAGAATTCTAGTGCCGGCTCTTTAGAGCATCATCTTATTTCATAGGATCCTCTTTGTCTCCAGAGAAAAAATTTTTGCAATGAACTTGATTTCCAGAGAGCTTTGACAAATTTGTAGCAAGATATTGTGCGATCTTCTGGTCAAGTTGCCAATAAAGGCTGTTTATTAAATTATTTAACCTGTTAGTTATAAATTTGAAAACAAACTAAAACTGTCCCTGGATCCCAACAAAGAAGTTTTAAAGATTATACACCTGTCTTAGTCAGCTCAGGCTACCACAACAAAATACCTCAGACTGCATGACTTAAACAGCAGAAATTTATTTCTCATAGTTCTGGAGACTGGAAAGTCCAAAATCAAGATGTTGGTTAATTAGGTTTCCAGTAGTGATTCTCTTCCTGGCTTGCCTATGGCTGCCTTCCTATTGTGTCCTTCTCTGGTGGAGAGTTATCTGGTGTTTCTTCTTTTTCCTGTAAGTGCACCAGCTACATGAGATTAGGGCCCCATCCTTATGACCTAATTTAACCTTTATCACTTCATCACGAGTCCTATCCTTGAAAATTGTTACACTGTGGGTTACGGCTTCAACATAAAAATGTTGGGAAAACATAAATATTTAGCCCACAGCATCACCATATTGTAAAGTATTACTTAGTTTAGTAGCACTTACCTTAAATAAGAATCAGTAGCAGTCTCCAGATGTCCCCAGAGATATGGTTTTCTCTGTTCAATGGTAAAATAACAGGCATAGTAACTAGGAGGACAAGTCAATTGTATTAAACCAACCCCAGAAATTTTATTTGTTGAATAAATACTTTATTCTGATTATTTACTTGTGCTTTCTTTCTATATTGCTTCTGCCAACTACCCTATCAGTGAGTATCTAACCATGAATGCTTAATTTTCCATCATTCACTATACTGCTGAGGCAAAGTGCTGATCCATCAATGTGCTGAAGAGATTCACAAGTCTTATCATTTACCCTATCATGATGGAGCAGCCAGTCTTATAGAAGAGCAGGTATAAAATGGAAAATGTTTCTACCAGGAAAACAATGTTAATTCAGAAAGCCAGAATTTGACTCTTCTTCCTGATCATGTTCAAATATTCATTTCACCAATCCAGCAGGATAAAAAGGAGGACACCTCGTTAAATGGAAAAATTTGCTTTGTTTATCAAGAGGATATAATTTTATCATAATTTGTTGGAGGCAGGAGAAAGTATTCTGAATCCCCATGATTCCATGGGACACCGCCAAAGATTCTGTATTTTCAAAAATAAAAGTTGATAGATTCATCCTGGCATAAGCGTGAACGCCAAAGGACACAGCTAGGAAGCTTCCACTATCTGAGGTCATGTATACGTGCTAAGTGAATGTAGTATGGTTACTGGAATAAGACATTCTAAATGTAAACTATGTAAATGACTAGTATACCATGGGACTAGTGTGGATGTCCCATACATTCTTCTACATGCTGATAAGTGGTTAAATTTTCATGTTCCTTCTTCACATTCCACTAAAATACATTATAATTGGGTTCCTCTCAATTTAACTATAATATTTCACCACTGCATTACAAAATTCAAGATGGAGTTGGGGTTTAACTAGAAAATACACTGAAAATTTATGAAATGGAGACATCTTTATAGAATTACTGTGCCTGTGTGTGGGGGTGGGGTTGTGTGTGTGTGTGTGTGTGTGTGTGTGTGTGTGTGTGTTTGTTTAGGAGCAATAGTTGCATTAGTCAGATAATATTACGTTGCTATTGATTTAAAGTGTGGATACTGAGCACTTAAGATGTAGGTTGCTGCAGATGCTCTAGTTAAGCTTGCTAAGCATCCATTGCATGTCCTTCCTAAACTGAATCTGTACGAATCAGTGGACACACTAATAACTACATTTTCTACACTCCCTTGTAGAGCTACACGCTCTTGCAGAAAAGCAGATGTGATTCAGATCACACCATATGAATGTGCAAGAGATTAATTTGGTGTTCTTTTGGCCAAATTGTCAGGCATCTATTTTGTTGGCATATATTTTCAAGAGATATCCTGTTTTGGAGACTATCAGATTTTGGGATGGCTCCTTGGTTAGTAGCAGGTATTCAGACTGAACAATTTATTGACTATGAAAGAGGTGGCATGGATGTGAGTCTAACACTGAGGTTGTTGAAGAGAGAGACTAGTTCTCTTGGTGAATGTGATTGCATATATAGGAATTTTTTTTTTTTCTAGAATTGCTTGAGCTCTCTAATTGATTTCATACTTCTTGGTAAATTAATTTATATTTTAAATAATGAGATTGAAATCTGATGTTTATAATTAAAACCATTTTATAATACAAAATCTGAAACAATTCATTGATAACTTCATTCCATTTTTGTCAGGCAATTTGGGGAAAAAAATTTAATTGCTCTCCCATTCACATTGCCTAATCGAACTATCATATTTTCCATAGTCTTCTTACTCTATAGACCATAACTTCTACCTATGTTCAAATGGTATTTAGTTGCATATTGCATACATTTTATCTAACTTGTAGCTACATATCTGAAGTTAGGACAATGATATTAGGAAATAGTACAGTAAAGATGATTGACGTATGTTGCAAAAAGCTGTCAATGAAATGTAATTTATAAAGTAAAATACATTGTCCCTTTAAAATTCATAAGTTAAACGTATATTTGATTTATACTGTTTTTTCTTTTAAATTTTATTTTTACAGACATTTCAAAACTGGGAATGAACTTTGTAACACTATTGAAACCCATGGTGATATTAACTTAAATTCTAGTCTAAACATTTCTTCACCTCTTGAACACTTGATTTTAAAATTTTTGTCTGACATTTAGACTGGCTTTTAGAATATCTTTTGGAAATGTCTTCATAAGGTCTCTCATTGTCATAAATATGTAGGTAATGGGACCATGAAATAACTCTCTGTGGTCTCATCTTTATCTCTGAGGCATTTTATTACTCACCAGGTATTTAAGGAAGCTGCACTTAATAAGTTTCAGGCTATTTTCCTCTTGAGTATTTTAAATGCATGAAAGCAAAATTTTAAAAGAAAAATATGGCAGAAATCTTCAAAATTAAGTTTTTCATTAAGGCATTTAATAAAGAATGTTGAGAACCCTCTCTGTTTCCTTAGGTGGTCCTGAAAGAAGAATACAATTTACGTTTCTTGCCCCAAAATAGGTTTCACATTTTTCTGCTGTCTTAAGTGAGAGTAAAAAAACCAGATAATTGCACTACAACAAATGATTCTGTGAAACAGGAGTCTATTAAAAAAAATACTCAAATTCAGAAACCAGACCAGAGAAACATATGCTTTTTAAACTGTGGTTCCTTGAATTTTAGTGCTAACACCACTTCCAAATTCCCAGGCCCAATCACAAACATACTAAATTCAGTAGTATGGGAATTTGGGTTGAACCATCTGTGTTTAAACAAACCTTTCTAGTAATTCTGAGGCAACTTCAAGTTTGAAAACCACTGGAAAGAATATTATCTTGAAAGATTATCTAAATCTATAAATTATCTTAGTTTAAATATATTAATTACATTTAATTATCTTAATTTGAATCTATAAATTATCTTATGTTCTGTGTGAAGATACTCAAGAGAAACAAACCTGTACATCATAATGATTCTAAGAAGTTGTGAACAGTTCAGGGTTTTGGGACTGCACAAGGGAGCAGAGTTGCAAGAGATAATGCTGAATCTTTGTTCAAATGCTTATTTAGGATGTGTTTTATGCGTGATAAAAAGCTTTAACGGTATCATTTAGGTCAATGGAATTTATACTTTTGAATGCAAAACACATTGAACAGTAGTTTTTACACTTCCATACAGTACAGATGTGTATGTGTGTATATTCACAAAATTATTCTTACCTTAATTTCTTCTTTTCTTCAGTTTTATAAGTTTCTATTTCATTTTAAAAAATGATGGTCTAGACACACTATAACTCCATACAGGTGTTTTGTAATGGCTACTATCGACAATGTACAAAGGTTCCCTTTTTGTTTTGTTTTTAATTTTTTTTTAGACAGAGTTGCTTTGTCGCCAGGCGCCAGGCTGGAGTGCAGTGGCTCAACCTCGGCTCACTGCAATCTTCACTTCCCGGGTTCAAGAAATTGTCCTGCCTCAGCCTCCCAGGTAGCTGGGACGACAGGCACGTACCACCACGCCCAGCTGATTTTTGTATTGTTTAGTAGAGACAGGGTTTCAGCATGGTCTCTATCTCTTGACCTCGTGATCCGCCAGCCTTGACCTCCCAAAGTGCTGGGATTACAGGCGAGAGCCACCGCGCCCGGCCAGGTTCCCTTTTTTTTCACATCGTCACCAAAACGTTTTAGTCTTTGTCTTTTTTTATAATAGCTATTCTAACAGATGTGTGGTTATATTTCATTGTGGCTTTAATTTGTATTTCCCTAATGCTCAGTGATATCAAGCATTTTTTCATGAACTTGTCAGTTTGTATCTCTTTTTTAAAGAAATATCTGCTTAAATTATTTGCCCATGTTTTAATTGCTTTATATATATATATATTTTTTTTGATATTGAGTTGTTTGTGTTCCACATATATTTTGGATAATAACGTTTTGTTGAATGCGTGGTTTACAAGTGTTTTCTCCCACGTGCCTTCATTCTGTTGTTTCTTTTGCTGTTTAGAAGATTTTTAATTTGATATATCCACATCTCTTCTTTTTTTTTTTTTTTGCATGAGTTTCTTGAGTCAAATCCAAAATATCATTTCCCAGACCAATATTGTGAAGCTTTCTCCCTTTGTTTTATTCTGGAAGTTTTGTAGTTTTGTGTCTCATATTTATCCTTAATTTTGAGTTTATTTTTGGATATAATATGAGATAATGATTCAATTAATCCTCCTGCATGTGAATATATAGTTTTCCCAACATTATTTTTTTATGTCTGTCCTTTCTCCATTGAATATTTTGGCACTTTTATTGAAAATTAGTGTGATCATATCAATAGATGCAGAAAAATCACTTGACAAAAGTCAGTATATTTTTAAGATAAAAACCCTCAACAGATTATGTATACAGTGAATATATCAAAACACAATAAAACCCACATATGACAAGCCCAATGTTGAATCATATTCACATGTGGAAAAACTGAAAGTGTTTTCTCTAAGATCAGGAATCAAACATGGTTGCCCATTCTCACTACTTATTTTCAACACAGTACTGGAAGTCCTAGAGGAACTGAGCAAAAGAAAGAAATAAAAGGTATCCTAAGAGAAAAAGGAAAAATTTTTTGTTTTTTGTTTTTTGACCATATGATCTAGCAGAAAACCGCTAAATACTCCACAAAATAAATTATTAGAACTCATAAACAAATACACTAAAGTGATAGTATTTAAAATCAGTGTATAAAAATCAGTAGCAGTTCAATACACTAACCAAAAACTATTGGAAAAAAATAATTAAGAAAGCATTCTCAAATAAAAAATAAATAAAATACTCAAGGTCAAATTTAATCAAGGAAATGGAGAATCTCTATAATAAAACCTACAAAGCAATAATGAAAGAAATTAAAGAAAACACACATAAATAGAAAGGTATCTTGTGTTCATGAATTGGAAGAATTAATATTGTAAAAATGATCAAACTACCCAAAACAATCTATAGATTCAATTCAATCTTTATCAAAATTCCATGTCATTTTTTTACAGAAATAAGGAAAATAATGTTCAGATTTGCTTCGAATCATTAAAGACCCCAAATAGCCAAATCAATTTTGAGCCATAGAACAAAGCTGGAGGCATCATACCACATGATATCAAAATCTGCTATAAATTATTGTAGTCAAATGGCATGATATTAACATAAAAACATATGTATCAACAAATAGCACAGGATAGAGAGTTCATAAATAAATCCACATATGTACAGAAAATTGTTTTTCAATTAAGGTGTCAAGATTTACCTTATCTTCATCTCATGCTCCTTCCAGTCTTATTTTTTCAAAATTATCTAATAAGAATCTAAACTATATAGTGAAGTCTTGGTTGCTAAGGTTTTCTTAAAATGGTTCCATACCAAGAGAATGTTTAAACCAACTGTAGAAACTTCAAAATGGGCCATAAAAACTGAAACCTCTCTTTCCATAGTTTCTGCTCAGACTAGTCTATAGCTGTTTCCTGTGCTTCTTTGTCAACTAATTCATGAATATTTTCTCACCGATCACCATTTATTACTAACACAGGTGGCTTTTTGTAGATGCTTCATTCACAAGTGGCTGATGGGGACTTGAACATTTCACATATTTCTAAATATGTTGTCATCAAAATAGCTACTAATATATTGACTCTTTAGTAATATTCAAACAGTTTCCACAAGTAGTAACTTAACAGTACTAATTTAGAGTTATAGATATGCAGATTTACTGCCCTGAATTAAGTTAGTGTTTTCATGTTGTGTGTTTTCACCACCTACTTTAAAGCCTTCCTTCTTTCTGAAGCCCTTGTTTTCTAATGTGAACTTTAAATGCTGCCAACATCAAAAGGATAGAATACTTTCTATAATGATATAAATTTTATCACTGTAAGAACGTTTTAGACAACAAACAAAAATCACTTTTCTTTGGATAAACTCAGCTTCACTCCCCCTAGTGTATTCCCTACAGTATGACTGAGTGAAAACTGAAGAGTTTAATGTATAACAATAGCTTTTATATCACCTCTTTTATGAAAAAAAAAGTTTATAATCATTACTTAAATTCCCCAGACAAAAGACATTTAAACCGAAAAGATGGATATTTGCAAAGAGATTAAATGCCACTAAGGAGACTAAAATCAACCAATATGGAAAATTTTAAGGTAAAAGGACAATTTATTAAACTGCATTTGCAGTTTATAAATTGAGCTCCCATATTTCTGTAGTTATATAACCAGATGAAGCATAGATAGTATTAGATTTATTATACATTGTTTTTCATTATATTTCTCTATTCTCCTGGATGTTACCCCACAGGACAATGAAACATGGGGGTGCTCTCCAGGTTATTGAATACCATAGATCATACTGTAAGCCCACAAAGAAAAGGGGAATATTTAGTTTGTAAAAATAACCCAGAGACAAAAAGAAAGTCACAGTGAAAAATATAGATTCTGATATATCTTTCCATATTAAAACACATTCACTCATATGCACTTACACACATGCCCCAAGTAATATTGTCTGAAATTATATTAAAGCACATAAATATGTAAAGCAAATATTCATAGATCTCAAGGAAGAGATAGGCTGTAATACAGTTATATTGGGAAGCCCCAATATCCTACCTTAAACAATCAACCAGAACACTCAGTCAGAAAATCAACAAGGAAACATCAATCTACACTGTAGACTGAATAAATATAGCAAACATATATAGAGCATTGCATTCAAATGAAATTCTTCTCAAGCACACTTGTCATCTCCAGGATAGATGGTATGTTAAGTGACAGAATAAGTCTTAGTAAATTTAAAAGACTGAAATCACATCAAGTATCTTTTCTGATAAAAATAGTATAAAGCTAAAAATCAGTCATGGCAGAAAAATTCACAAATATGTGAAAATTAAATGGCATGCTCCTGAACAGCAACAGAATAAAGAAAACATTAAAGGAAACCTTCAAAATACCTTGAGACAAAGGAAAATAGAAACACAGTATAGAAAAAAAAATAAGTATGGCATACAATATTTGTAAAAGGGAAGTTAATTGCAATAAAAAAAACTATCAAAAAAGAAGAAAGGGCTCAAACAACCTAATGTTACACATCACAGAATTACAGAAAAAAGAACAAATTAAGCCCAAAGTTGGCATAAGGTGGAAAATAATAAGATAAAGGAAGAAATAAATAAAAAACTAGACAAACAATATAAAATATAAATAAATCAAGGAGTTAATTTTTGAAAAGATAAAATAATCTCTAGGCTAGGTAAGGAAAAATGAGAGAAGATTTAAATAAAATAAATAATGAAAGAGAAGACATTACAACTAGTATTATAGACATACAAAGGATCATGAGAGACTACTATAAACAATTATATACCAACAAATTGGGTAACCTAAAACATTGATACATTTTGAAAACATACAACTTATCAAGAATGTATCATGAAGAAATAGAATATGTGAACAAATTATTCAGTAAGACTGAATAACAACTAAGGAAATTGAATCAGTAACAAAAATTATTCCATCAAAGAAAAGCATAGAACCTTATATCTTCACTATTGTATTCTGCCAAATATTTCAAGAACTGATGTAAATCCTCAGAAATTTCCAAAATATCTAAGTGAAATTAATACTTCCAAATTCGTTTTCATCACCAGAGTTGTCTTGATACTGAAGTTAGTCAAATAAGCTAAAAGAAAAAAAAAATTGCAGTCCAATATCCCTGATGAATATGGTTGCAAAAATCCTCAACAGCTATACATTAAAAGTGATCTACCATAAAAATAATAAAAAATCAATCTCATTTTCAATAGCTACAAAAAATAAAATAGGACAAAACTTAAAAAAGGAGATAAAATATATGCACTGAGAATCATGAAACAGTGAAAGAAATTGAATAAGACACAAATCAATGGAAATATATCCCATATTCATGTATTGAAAAATTAATTTTATATTGTTCACACTATCCAAAGTGATTTACAGATTCAATTAAATTGCTCTGAAAATTCCAATTGTATTTTTCATAGAAATAAAAAATGATAAAATTAATATGTAAGCACAAAAGACCATGAATAACTAAAGAGTCTTGAGCAAAAGAACAAACCTGGAGGCAACACACTAATTCAACTTAAAGTATGTTAAAAAGCTGCAGAAATCAAGATAGTATGGTATTGGCATAAAAGCAGGATACATTGACCAACGGAAAAGAATAAGGGCTGAAAATCAAACCAAAAGTCAATTGATTTTTAACAAAGATGCCAAGAACAGAAAACAGAGAAAAGATAGTCTCTTTAATAAATAGTGTTGAGAAAACTTGATATATACAAGTACACAAATGGACCTTTCAACAATATCTTAGATTTAAAAAATTTCCAACTAAGTCAAGACTTGAACATAAGCTCTTGAATTATAAAACTAATAAAAGAAAACTTCATATGGAACCAAAGGGGAGTCTGCATAGCCAAGATAATTCTGAGCAAAAAGAACAAAGCTGGAGGCATCACACTACCGGACTTCAAACTATACTACAAGTCTACAGTAATCAAAACAGCATGGTTGTGGTACCAAAACAGAGATATAGACCAATGGAACAGAACAGAGGCCTCAGAGGCAACACCACACATTTACAACCATCTCTTTGACAAACCTGACAAAAACATGCAATGGGAAAAGGTTTCCCTGTCTAATAAATGGTGTTACAAAAACTGGCTAGCCATGTGCAGAAAGCAGAAACTGGACACCTTCCTGACACCTCACACTAAAATTAACTCACGATGAATTAGACTTAAACATAAGACATAACACCATAAAAACCCTAGAAGAGGGGAGGAAGGCAGCAAACCACATTGCCGTGTAGGTACCTATGCAATAATCTTGCATGTTCTTCACATGTACCCCAAAACCTAAATGCAATAAAATAAATATATTTTAAAAAATTTTAAAAAAAACCTCCTTTGACTAAGAAAAGTAAGAACTCGATATTGTGAATGGTAAATGTGAATATTCCATTGGATCATTTTTAGTAAAACAACACTGTGTGGAATTCTAAGGAATGATTTTTGTCCTTTAAAACTGCGTGTTTGTGTGTGTGTATGTCAAGTAATTAGAGTGATGCAATTATTTAAACAAAGAAAACACAACTATTTCATCATGAAACTTTTCCTTTAAGATTGAGAAATCTATTTCCTTCTTGTGTAAAAATATATTTCTATTCTTGTGTATATTCGACTTACTATTTAATGAAAACTAAATATGTATAATTGTGCTTCATAAACGTGCAATAAATATTTAATATGGGATATTTATCACATGAAACAATATATACAACCGAATGTACAAAATAGTATTTGCAGATATACATTGCTTGTATTAAACACATAAATATAAAGGGCCATCCTCTGTTGTAGCAAAAGCTGTGAGATTTGGGGCATTAAAAAAATCTTAAAGAAAGTAAATCTTAAGGCTCAAATGTAATTGTGGGAATAAAAATCATAGAAATTCCTTCTCTGGGCAATTCTCTAATCTAGTACCCAGAAAGAAAATATGTTATTTTTTTCTCACTGGCATAAATATTTTAAAACTGTCCTAAAATTTTTTAAATTTTATGAAGATATCAGATATAGCTCTATTGTATAGATGGCTCATGTAGTTATAATATGATTGGGTTTGCCTTATTGGCACTGCTTAATTTGAGAGAAGTCAAGTTTATCTCTCAGTAATGCAATATATATATGGTAAGAAGAATACATAGATCTAGTTCAGTAATTTGAATAATAAATGCTGAAAGTCAAATTCCCCAGTGGAGGCAATTATTTAAAGTATTTTGTAGTTAAAAAGGTTTAGCTCTGTTTTGTTACTAAAATAAATTTTACTCTTGCCAAGTGTGTCTAATATCCTTTGTTCAGTTGTTTTATTTATGATAAAATATGTATGATATTTCCAAGTAATATTTATTTAAATTTCATATAATCCATATAAAAATATTTGTTTTCATAAAATTTTAATAATGTATTATACATTTTTGAAGCATAAATTACTGATAAACGATTATATATTTTATCTGAGGAGCTGTTTATTTAGAATTACAACAATGGAAGGAGAATAGTTTCATAATTATTTTTAAAAATGTTTTCTCTTGGTACATGAAGGTGAAAATATAATAAAGCTGCCTTCTAAGAAACATTTATCAATTCATCTGCTGAGTGAACTAATTACCTACTTTCAGACATCTCACCTAATTAAATCCAACAGAGGAATTTTCTAAGGTATCACTTTTGGAAGATAAAGTGCTTGTTTGGTTTATTGAACTTCATTTCAGAAATGAAGAAAGTTAGAATTAATGAACACTTTTAAAGTGGTTCTAAAAGATGAATGAAGTAGTTGAATTTAGATTGCATTATTGTTTTTACATTCTGACCTGAGAGAATGCCACGTTTGTGAGGACCTCTTCTAAGAAAAAGAAGTAATAGTCATAAATCCTCTAAATTTCACAAATACAAGCAATCTTTCCAATACAGTTCTTACAATTTAGTGTTACTGTAAATGCATTTTTGTCTCATGCAAATGCATAAAATTCAGTATCAAAGCATCAAACGTATGATGTTGTCACTGGAGGGGTGAGAGTTCTCCTGCAAGATCTGTTTTTCATAGCAACTCCTCCTCACAAAGCTGATATTAGTTTCAAACAGCAAGTTATTTTTATAAAGAGAATTATACAGAAAAACAAAATACTCAAACTAATAAACATCTTAAGAAACACATCTGTGTATTAAAAATTGGGAAAAATACATTTATAGACTTTTTTTATTTATCATCTAAAAGAAAGGAATTAAGAAAGTGTTCTTGGAGAAATAATTTTCCAGAAGGAATAAAATTCTGCTTTAGAGACTGTTGGCATTCTTTGCAGAAAATTCCCAGAAAAAGAACTGTCATTTTGCAGCAAGATAAATCTGTATCTTCATACTCTCTCTCTCTCTCTCTCTCTCTCTCTTACACACACACACACACACCCATATACCTTTGAATATATAAGCATATATTAAGGTATATGGATGTACTTATATATATATATTTAATCTATTGAATATATAATATATTCAAAAGTATATGGATATATTTAAATATATTTATATATTATGTGTAATAAAGTATATGTATTTAATATGTACTTATATATACTTTTATAGTATATATAGTATATCTAATATGTATTACATGTAATATATAAAGTATATATGTTTAATATATACTTACATATTCAAAGGTATATATGGATGTGTGTGTGTATATATGTGTGTGTATATATTGAACATATATTAAAAGGTATATGGATGTTCTTATATATATAAGTACTTAATATATACTTATATATTCAAAGATATGTAGGAAAATAAAAGATATACATATATATATATATATTCCTTGTCCCCATCAGTTGGTACTTAGCAAACAAAAAGATTGCTGCATAAGTTAGATTGGTAGATTAAAAAAATGAATTGAACATGAAGATTATGATTTCTTATTTTAACAGACAACATTTATCATAATCAAAATACTGAAGACATGTTTTATACTTGCTGAAAAATTTCAGACTGAGATTGTGCAGTGCCATTACATATTTTCAGATGGTAACAATCACTTGCTAAAATAACAGCACCAAAATTTGTAGTTCAATGGCTGTCACTCTATAATTAACTACTTGTTAATTCATTAGCAGTTAACAAAGCATTTTGGTAGTGAAATATTGATGAAGATATGCAGATCATCTTCATATTATTTGTATGACAATTAGCTTATGAAGAACTGCTAAAATATATTAAATGTCATTATAATATTGTATTTTTATCATTTTTCTTTCTTTTTTGCTATTATGCACTAGCACCATGGATTACAAAATGTAAACAGACTTGATACTGCAAATCAGTTTAAACTGAAGATCTGGTCCTTATAACAATTCATTATTAATATGCTTTCAAAAGGAATGGCTTTAGTAGTTTGCTTGGTTGACTGACAAAAATTAAGCTCAACTAGGCCCGAATTCAAGGAAGATGAGATGCTGTAACTCCCTTGGTAGCACACAGAGGAAGATATCCAAAAATATAGAAATATGAAAGTGGATTAATCAGGAGAAAACTTGATCCCTCCCCATACTAGAGAGTCCAAAGGGTAAGTCCTTGCAAAATCATTGATACCACACTATCATAACAGAGAGTTTTGGTGGCTGTCCTAATGGTAAAGGATGCTGCTAACTGCCCAGGCATTATTGTAGATGACAGGATCCTGGAGTTATACAGAGGCCAGGGAACCACAAGAGACAAATTAGGGACAATGAATACAATGCATAGCAGAATAAAATGGAACCCAGAATTTTCGACATATAAGAGTCTGTAGAACAAGATATTTTTTCTGAAATCTTAGGAATAAAAGAGATGGGAAACCTCCTATTGTACTAGTGAGTTTATTAGGGTTTCTGGACTATTTCTCATATTCCATTATCTATTTTGTCTTTCTGGAAATTGTACACTTCATTAATCTATTTATCTGTGTAAATCAGAATACTTCATAGAATATGCCCCCAAACTGTGTTCTTATTCTTTAATGATTTTTGTCTATCACTGAGCTCATATATATTCCTACTTTGAAATAAAAAATTTTCATGGTTTCAAGGAGAGAAAGACACTGAATCTGCATGTATATTTGGGGAGAAATAGAATCTCTATTTTATTAAATCTTCTAATCTCTGGAGATATATCTCCAGAGATTTATGTCTGGAGATATATATATCTCCAGACATATATCTATATATATATATATATATATATAGATATAGATATAGATATATATCTCCATATATCTATCTATCTATCTATCTATCTATATATATATATATAGATAGATATATATATCTATATATATCTATCTATATATATGTATATATATCTCCAGAGATTTATGTCTATGTAATTTGTTTTGAGGTTTTTTTTTTGTATTTTAATTGAACCTGCCTCTATTTTGTTAAATATATTGATAATTTATTTGAATTAAAATTTAAGGTCAGTACAATTAACTTGAGTCCCACTCAAGGTTCTGGCACCTATGGGAAATGAAAGTTCATTGCAATAAAATTGTTTGTTCATGATGATATTTAGTGAAAATCAAGCACATGTATGTGTCCACTCACATTTTGCTTCTGATTTTATATAGACAGTATGTATAGACAATATGTACAGACATGTATCATGTCCACATCTATGATGAGTTTCTCACATTTATGGTGACAAAGAAGAAAAGACATATCTAAAAATTAAAATACATTTATTCTGACACTGTTGTTTGGGACTGTAGCAAGTTTTAGCAATGGTGTCTTGTGTTTTTTTTTAGTTTACTTACAATATTTTGTACTGTCTGCATTAAGGAGTTATGCTTGCTTCCGTTTTTGCATTTCTTGCAATCTTGTATGCAGTACATGGAGCAGTAGCAAAGTCCTCCTCAAAGTTTCTATAAAGTCCTTGGTGTATTACACGTTGTTTTAGTTCATTCCTGAATTGCTATAAAGCACTACCTGAGACTGGGTAATTTATAAAGAAAAGAGATTTAATTGACTCACATTTTCAAAGGTTGTAAAGGAAGCACACCTGGGAGGCCTCAGGAACCTTACAATCATGTTGGAAGGTGAAGGAAAGCAGGTACATCTTACATGGAGGAAGAAAGAAGAAGAGAATGAAGGTGGAGTTGCTACATACTTTTAAACAATAAAATCTGAGAACTCACTCACTCCCATGAGACTAGCAAGAGGAAATTAGCCCCCATGATCCAGTCAACTCCCACCAGATCCCTCCTCCAACACTGGGGATTACAATTTAACATAAAATTTGAGTGGGAACACAAATCCAAAACCACATCACACATCTTCAAATAATATTTCTGAATGCAGACCTTGGTTTCAAGATGACGATTTATAGAGCTTTAGCCTTCATATACTCTTGAATCATTTAGAAATGTGTTTGAAAGCAAAAACATAAACAAAAAATAAACAGAAATATAATTTAACAGAGGTATTTATTTCCCCAAATACCAAGAAATAAAGAGATAGCAGCCCAGGACTTCAAATGTTTAACAAAATCATCTCCTCTTTTCTTTTGCTATCATTCTGCTTAGCAGATTGTCTGTCATTTCATGGTTGAAAAATTTCCCAGTGAAACTCTAGGCTTTCTTTTCTATTTCAGAGCAGTAAAAAGCAATAAGAATCATCACCTACTTCAGGCTCTTCCTTTTATAAGAAAACGGAAGATTTCCTAACAACTCTGCATCCTACCCCAGGAAATTTCTATTAAAATTTTATCGTTTGTATCCGTTGCATGAAAACTAAAGGAGAAAAAACAGGAAGGAGATGTATTTCAGCTTTTACAGATTCCATTGTGTGGGTCATTAAGCAAGGATTTTGGAATTGGCATAGGATTAGCCAAACTATGCTATTAGTTTAAAGCGTTAGGATCATTCACATAATACTACATGATTTTTCCTGTGGTCAACTCTTTTAAGCAGCATTTCCTCTGTGTGGTAGTACTGGGTGTCACATTTCTACAAATTATGTTAGTCCTTTCACTGTGTTTTTAGTTCTGGAAATGGTTAAGAGAAAATAACAGTCACTTGGTAAGGAACTTTTTCTTCTTTCTTTGAAGACAGTGTGGAGGGCAGTGGCATGATCAAGGCTCACTGCAGCCTCAACCTCAGGGGCTCAAGCAAATCTCCCATCTCAGCCTCCTGAGCAGCTGGAACTACAGGTATGAGCCATCATGCCTGGTTAACATTTTTGTATTAATTTTTTGTAAAGACTGGCTCTCCTTATGGCACCCAGGCTGGTCTCTAACTCCTGGGCTCTAACAATCCTCCCACCTGAGCTTCCTAAAGTGCTGAGATTAAAGGCAAGAGCCACCATCCCCAGCCAAGGAGTATTTTTATACTTAATATGCATTTATTTACAGGATTTATGTGAACCCACCACCATCCACATTTTTCTCCCAGCAAAATTTATAGTTGGAAATAAATATAAATTATTTTTTTAAAAAAACTTTTCTTTTTTTTTTTATATATATACTTTTTATTGCATTTTAGGTTTGGGGGTACATGTGAAGAACATGCAAGATTGTTACATAGGTACACACATGGCAGTGTGATTTGCTGCCTTCCTCCGCATCACCTGTATCTGTTATTTCTCCCCAAACTTTTCTTAATTTGCTGTAGAAAAGAGTATAACAGTAGACAGTTACATAGTTCTAACAAGAATGTGCCATATACTGTCTAATAACTTTATAACTTCTCAATCATTTAATTTTTATATTAAACTGTATACCTATATTGTGTAAATAGTACAACTCCAGCCACACAGAAGTTAAGTGACCTGCCTAACGTCACTTAGGTAGTACTTGGCAGGACCACATTTCAAACCTAGGTGACTTTGCTCCCAAGTCCACACTCTTGAGGCCATTTAACTGTACTATATCTACATTATATACAGCAGGGGTTCTATAATTTTTCAAAAAATATTGCAGAGAATTCCCCAGAGTCCTATGCTTCCTCAGTGTACCTAAAACTATTAAAAGGAACTTATGTCATACATTAATTTTCTGGAAATATAAAGAGAAATTTGAAGTTATCAAATGAAAACTAAATTTTAAACATCCTTCCCATTCTATTTTCAGTGGCATTAATGCAATACAAACACCCTGCCATCCTTCTGTGGCAGTGTGAATTAAATAAATAAATGTTTCAAAATCCATCAGGGGCAGATCTGGGAGTGAAAGAGTCTGTTATTAGTAAGTAACCCAAAACAATAGTATAAAACTGAATTATCTTTCAGTAAAACAGGAATTTATATCACCCTAATTTTAAGTCCTTGATGTAGTCAGTAATTATCTTATTTTCTTTCAACAAACAGAAAATTCTAATTTAAATTATTCATCCAGATTTTTCTCAAGCATAAGCTCAATTTTAGAAATACACCTTTCATTTCATGTAGGTAAATAACTGTTACTCTATTCAACTAATATCCATAATTGTGACCTTGTTTCTGATTGTCTTGTCAGATTCCCTACTGCTATAATTGTATTCATTACTCAATCTCAGGGATGAGAATACAAGCAAACTCCTTGAACAGCACACTATGAGATGAAATAATGACTCTCCAGCTTTGAAAATCATGGTGTCAGGATCTCCTTAATATTTGTTTTCTGAAACTGCCTCTGCTTTGTCCTGATGTGAATATTACAGTGGTGAACTATTAGCATAGCACTGTGGCTGCGGGTAATATTTCTTGGAGAAGAAAATACCTGGATAGTAATTGGGTAAACTAATACAGATTACTTAAGTAGACGTGTTTATGTTTCTCTTAGCAATATGCTCCCCAAACCCCGCCAGGCAGGCTTTTGTACTCTTCCATTCCTGAGAGAAGATGGACGTTATAATACATAAAACTCATCTCTGAGCACATTGCTCCCCTGCTCACTGGGAAACAGTGAATTCCAATCATCCACAAATCAAACTTAACTTGTTAGCCTGGCTTGCAAATATTTCACAATCAGATCCTATTTAACCTTCTTTCATAAACTGTAAGACACACATTTTTTCTACATTTTAGCATTTATGAACAGGAGAAGAATCTCTCAATCACCATTGTTCAGCATGAGTTTTTATTTGCAGTTTAGAGTCTGTTGTCATGTTTCTACAATAAGTTCATATATTTTCTTCTGCTTTGTGTAGTCTGCTGTTAAGAATATTCAATATTAAGTGTATATATTTATGGAGTACATAAGATGTTTTGACACAGACATGCAATGTGTAATAATTATGTCATGGAGAATGGGGTTGTCAATCCCCTCAAACGTTTATACTTTATGTTACAAACAATCCAATTACACTCTTTTAGTTATTTTGAAATGTACAATTAAGTAATTATTGATTATAGTCACCCTGTAGTGCTATCAGATGATACATCTTATTCATCCACAAAAATTATGTTAAAAAGTTCAAAAAACATAAAGAATATCCAATGTTATTTTTACTTTAGAATTGTTGTTTTCAATTCAAGAAGTTTCACCTACCATTTTTTCATAGCTACCTTTTCTCTCCTACTACGTTAGTAATATTTGTTAAACCCCCAATCATGTATATAATGGTTATTTTAAAGTTCTTGTGTTCTAACTACAACACTTCTGTCATTTCTGGGTTTGCTTCTACTGAGTTATTTTACTGTTCATTAAGGATACAATTGTTCTTATTCTTTTCATCTATAATAATTGTTATTCGATGCCAGTTTGCTTGCTGTATTTTTGAATATCTACTAAATTTTTTCTTTTTTAACAGTTTATGTTTTGTTTTATTTTATTTTATTTTATTTTGCTTGTGGCATGTGTTTGAGGTGTTTGAGAATCAGACTGACCTTTCAGAACCTCTTTTCAAAGCTTTATTGCAGGTCTTAGAATGGCTTTTATTCTAGGACTACTTTACCCTTTACTGTTGAAGCAGGATTTTTGTGGAGTATCTGCTCAATGTCTTAGGTGTTTACCAAAGCCTCTCTGCTCACTCCTATTGGAAATTGAATATTCCTTCACCAGACATGATTTCTGGGGAAAGCTACCCTACAGCACCCAAGAAGTTGTTGCCTCATGAAGTTCTCACTTGCCTGTGCAGCTTAGCATTCTGGAAAAACTCGAATGTCCTACACAGTCTTGTATCTCTTTATCAGCATATTTCTCTTCTCTTTGGAAATATGTCCCAAAAGTTCTAGCCATCTCAGCCTTGATCCCATCTCTTTCTTCTCAGTGAGAAATGTGTATTTGACATTTTAGGTTTCTTCTCATTTCTCTTCACCCTGGAAGGACTTCTAGGTTGAAAGCCAGGATAGTCTTAGGGCTCAACTCATTTGTTTCCATCTTCTTAGAGATCACTCTCCAACACTGTCTGAAAATAGTTGATTCATAGATGTTTTTCAGATTTCTTGTGTAAGGTATGAGGAAAAGTACAGCGTGTTTCTTGGTCATATGCAAAAGCAGAAATCCTCAATATGGTTTTAATGGAGAAGAATTTCTGTCTTTAACGTAATTCCCTTTAAGAATTTTAACTTTACTGTTTTCTTGTCTTTTGTATACAGTGCTATTGATGGCATCTGAATTTTTTTCTTTGTAAATATTTTCTACCTTAAATAGAAATTATTTTTCTATTTAGAAGTAGATTCAATATAAATTGTATTTCATGGTTTTTAAATTATTATTTTCAATGTTCTAACATTATTCCTAAATGTTAGGTCTTAATAAGAATTTTAAAAACCTAACATTTAGGAATTGTTATTAAATGTTATTAAAACCTAACATTTAGGAATAATGTTAGAACATTCTTATTATTATCACTTCTAATAGAATAATCATTTGTGTGTGTGTTTTTGTTTTTGTGTTTTTTGTTTGTTTTGCTTTCTAATATTTTTACCTTGCTTTGTGTCTTTTTCCTCTATCCAGAAGACTTCTGACTGGATTTGGCACTAGGGAGGTTCTACTGGGAGGTCAGATAGAATGGGTGAGATAACAAATAAGCAGGTGTATTCAACTTCTTCTCCCTGCTTCAGTTATTGTCAGATACTGATGACATCTTTTTGGCTCAAGCTCTCACAGAAAAGCCTCAACTTCTATGTTTCTTGCTCCTGTTTATCACTATATTTTCTTCAATCTACTATCTTGAAACCAGCTCTGGTACTTTTCTTCAACCATGCCAATCAAAGATGCATTTATATTTATCTTGTCAGATAATCTGATATGACATAGAGCATTTAATTAGGTATCAGAATGATTTCATATTAATATGACAATGTAATTGATGACTTTTAAAAGTAGCTTTTTTCTTTTAATTCTTGCCGTATTCTAAGCATGAGAAAGTTACATACTATTTTTAAATCAGATTGGGCACCATTCACAGTTCTTGAGAGAACAAATTCCTCCATAACATTTTTAAATCATAAAGTGTAAGTTATTTGTAATACATCAATCCACTATTTTCTACAGTGATCCATCACAGTAACAAAGTACCAGTAATTCCTTCCATTTTTACTAAAAAATCATCAATTACACATTTAACGTGGAAACTCAATAAATTTAATATTTGTCTTATTATTTAATATAATTTAACAAAAAATGGAAAATTTTCTCTAATAATCATGAGGTTTGTAGAAAACTGAACAAAATTAATATTTGAATCTTATGACAATCTATATATAGAGTATTTTCAGGGAATCTATTAAAGTTTACAATTTTATGGGTACTTTATTTCTTGGGAAATAAAACAAATAAATAGCACAAAGAAACCAAGAAGCAATTACTTAATTTGCTATAATCTGCTACAGATTATATGTTACCTTTTAAAATTATGAGTCTCAAAATTTCTTACTCTGTCAAATGTTGGAATAATATTTTCAGGTTACATGAGAAATTCTAGATATTTTAAATAAAATTTATTAAAATTGTATTGAAGATACTAGTTAAGATTGAGAAAATTTACCACTGTGGTATTGAATCTTTTAATGTTTGGATTTTTTATTTGCTCAGATTTATATATATATATATATATATAACACAGAAGTGTTATGGCTATTAATAATTTTAAAAATTATATTAACATTACTCAGACTCTTGGTGTGATAGTAGGTACATTATAGGTTTTGTTGATGTGAGTGATTTTGTTGTTCTATTGTTTATTGCTGATATATAAAAACAATGCTAATTTTTTAATATTGGTATTTTACCAGGAATCTAGCTGAACTCTGTTATCTTTGTTTGCTATTTTATTGATTTTCCTGAATTTCTAGCTAATTAAAAATACCTAATACATTGACATAATTGTAAATTTATTTCTTCTGCTCAACTCATTTTAGGCCAAGGGCTGTCTCTCAAAAGTAGAGTAACTATCTGCAGAAGCTGGCAGGACCTTGCTCCAAAATCCTAGAGGCCTCCTCTGTGATTCACCTATGTGGACCCGTCAAAGTCTCCAAACAGCATTCTGTCTGTCACTGATACCTCAAGCCCCATTGGATCTGCTGGGTCATATGACCTAGTGGCAGAACAGCTTGCACGGCAGCCTGGACCTGTTGCACAGCCTTCTCTTGTTCTAGACCCCACTCAAAACTGGCAGCCTTTTGGGTTACTTGATTAACGGGCTGAAGTTACACACTCAAATGGGGAAAGTGTTGCCTTCAAAATCAAAGAGGGTTGCTTGGTATTGTGCCTCTTTCTTGTTTGTAGGAGGGGCCAAATGTAGCAACTTATCTTGGAAGAACTATCTTGACAGGTCCCACACCAATGGACCCCTAGAAATTTTACTGAGGTGAAAGATCCTTGAATTTTAGTTGGATTTATTTTTCATCCTCTGGCAAGCAAATGTCTCACCAATAAGTCCAGTGTGTTTGCTACTTCTTCCTGACTGGATCCAATCAGTGTAATGTCATCATTGCAATGGACCAGTGTGACATCTTGCAGACTTGAAAAGTGATCAAGGATGCTCTCCAAATAGGATTATTACACAAAGCCAGAGAGTTGATATTCCCCTGAGGTAGGACAGTAAAGATATATTGCTGAGCTTGCCAGCTGAAGGCAAATTGCTTCTTGTGTACTTTATGACCAGGAATGGAGAAAAAGGCATTTGCCAAGTCAATGGCTGCATACCAGGTATTAGGAGATGTATTAATTTCCTCAAGCAATGAAAACACATCTGGCAAAGCTGCTGCAATTTGAGTCACCATTTGGTTAAGGTTATGATAACCCATTGTCATTCTGCAAGATTCATCTGTTTTTTGCACAGGCCAAATGGGAGACCTGAGTGGGGATGTGGTGGGAATCATCACCCCTGCATCTTTCCAGTTCTTGATGGTGGCACTAATATCTAGGATCCTTCCAGGGATGTGATATTGTTTTTGATTTACTTTTTTTTTATATATAGAGCCAGCTCTAACGGCTTCCATTTTATCTTTCTTACCGTAATAGCCCTCACCCTACCAGTCAGAAAGCCAGTGTAAGGGTTTTGCCAGCTGCTAAGTGTATCTATGCCAATTATGCATTCTGGCACTGGGGAAATGACCACAGAATGAATCCAAGGACCTATTGGACCCACTGTAAGTCAGATCTTAGCTAAAATTCCATTAGTTACCTGACCTTCATAAGCCCCTACTTTAACTGGAGGACCACAATGATGCTTTGGGCCCCCTGGAATCAATGTCAGCTCAGAGTCAGTTTCCAGTAGTTTCCAAAATGTCTGATCATTTCCCTTTCTCCAGTTCACAGATACCCTAGTAAAAGTCTGGAGGTCTCCATGGGGAAGGATGGGAGAGAGATCACTGCATAAATTGTCAGTAATGTAGTATTGTCCTTCCTCAAGGGGACCCAGGCTCACCTTCACTCAAGGGGTTCTGGGTCTGTAAACTGGCTCAAGTCAGGAAATTGATTAAGGGGTCATTATTATCTGTTTTTACAATTCTAATTAGTCTTTTGTCCATTCAACCTATAAGTTTTCTGCTTGAATAATTTAAATAGGAATGCAGTAAGCTTCCTATCAATTTTACTTCTAGGAATACCATGATTAATTAGCCAATGCCAGAGCTCTAAATGAGTCAGACTATTCTGATTGCCACTCTGCCTCTGCTGTCCATTAAAGCAATTACCCCTTCCTCACCTTTGTTGGTTGAGTGCTGTCACTTGGCCCATTGTATTTAATTTTGTAGTTGAGTGACTGCAGCTCCCACCATTAGATCTGACATACAGGGAAGAGCAACTACAGGGCCCTTCAAAGATGCAAGTGTTCCCCTCACAAATCTATTTCACAAGGTATTGGTCAAAGGTATATCTTCTGGACCCTACCAGCTGGGATGAATAGATCTAAAGTGACTAATCCACTCCACCATCCCAATCTCCCTCAGCCTTTGGATCCCTTCCTCTACATTAAACCAAGGGAGATCAGGCATTTTCAGCTCATTCACAGTGGGCCATCACTTAATCCATATTTCAGCAAACCAAGCAAAGAGCTGCAACATTACATGCAGAGTCACTGCTTAGTGGGACCAAATCAATAAATTGAGCCTGACCCAACTCTATGTTCCTTCTATCATTATCCGATACCCTTATTATCTATTCCCATGCCTGTTCTCCCGATTTCTGTTTATATAAATTAGAGAACTCAAACAGTTCATTTCAAGTATAGCATACTTCCTCATGGGTCACATTCTCAATCTCACCTCCAGGGTCCCACCAGAACTTTAGTTATAGGTCTAGAAGCAAACAGGAGTTTTGGGGGTGGCTCCTGAGGACAATCAACATTATCTTGCTTGGCAACTGCCTCAGGTGAGGACATCACTGTTGTCTAAGGCGGTGCAGGGTTTATCTCTTCAGCAAAGGTCAAAAGACTGATGGTAAAATGGGGAGGGGAGGGGATGTTGCCACTGCTGGCAATAGGGAAGTTGTTTTTTTTGGCAAAAAAGGTTCATCCAAGTTTACAAACTCAGTATACACAGCTTCATCAGGGTCCTCCCACACATACCCATTCCAAGTTTTTGGGTCCCATTCTTTTCTAATCAATGCCCTCACTTTAACAGTAGACACCTGGTGATGCTGTGCATGCACCTTTCCTTGCAAGTCAGCCACTGGCATGATAAGAGCTCCCGTCTGTTTTTCCACAATTTCAACTCTTTCTTTAAAGGAGATAGGACTCACACTCAGGGCAGTCTTAGCAGATTTGAGGTTCATTATCTGCTTCTGAAGCTGAGAGACAGAATCCCTGAATTCCTTATTTTTTATCTCATAGTCCACTGAACTTAGGGACAACAAATCAACAGGCTCTCTAAGCTGAGGAGCAAAGAGAGCCAGTCCAACTCCCAAAACTGAAGAACTTGGAGTTTGACGTTTGAGGGCAGGAAACATCTAGCACGGGAGAAAGATGTAAGCTGAGAGACTAGGTCTCTCACTCCTTTCACTTTTTAATGTCTGCTTTATATTTAGATAGAAGATGATTAGATTGTGTGTACCGGATTAAGGGTGAATCTGCCTTCTCCAGCCCACTGATTCAAATGTTAATCTCTTTTGGCAATACCCACACAGTCACACCCAGGATTAATACCCTGTATTCCTCAATCCAATCAAGTTGACACTCCGTATTAACCATCACAATTATTAGCAAATAATGAAGTCAATTAACCTCCATATGCTTAATCAATGCATAAGAAATAAGAAAAGTTGGGTAACCCCTCTCAAAGATAAGCCATCTCATAAGAAAACTTGAAAATGTAACTCATAATGATTTTGTTTGCATAGACAATGACTTCATATAAAACTTTTCTAAATGCTAGGTGTATCTTTCATAATTGAAGGAAGTTTGTCTTGATTTTAAAATTTAAAAGACATATCCACAAAAATATTGAGATTGCTAAATACTGTTAATTGGTTAAACTAACAGCAGGTTTCTATTGATGTACTCAATTTTATTTTAATGAGTTCCAATATTTAAATTTAAATTATATATGTCAAACTGAGGAGAATTTTAGTTAGTAATTCTGATCAATAATTATGACATGTAATAGTAACATGCCATGTATAAATTAATAATCTTGATATATAATTTTATTGTAGCAAATCATAAGAAATATTTTAGAATAAATAATATATTTAATATATTATTGTCAATATTTGTGACAATACTATATGATCTTGAATTGCTCTCTATGCATACGTAGATAGATAAAATTAATAATTACTATAGTAAATGATTTTAGATTGTGTGATTAAGTAGGATATAATAAAGATGTTACATTTATTTTTGCAGGATTAAAAAAATTATATTGCTATTAGCAACAATTTCCCA
This sequence comes from Alouatta palliata, assembly GCA_004027835.1. NCBI lineage: Eukaryota > Metazoa > Chordata > Mammalia > Primates > Atelidae > Alouatta > Alouatta palliata. Next base: position 294,277 of record PVKV010000301.1, read on the forward strand.
CATCCACCATAAACAAGCCAAAATGTTATATACTACTAGTATTAATGGCACCTAAAACTCAGTGCCACACATACCACATTAAAGAAACCTTTGAACCATTATTTTTTATTGACTTACAGGCTTGGTGTTAGCTGGATATTCAAAATTATTAAAAAACATGAAATTGTATAAGCATCTTCTTATTCACTCATTAATATTCAACAAATACTCAAATGCATTCATTGGGGTATTATAATTGTTTCTTGAGGTATATGAGTATATAAAATAGATGAAAACTACTTTCTGATATTAAGCCTGCATTTTATTAGGGGTTGTGGGCTGTAAACAGTAGAAATGTTGTATTGGTAGATTACATGATGGTTAGGAGGATATACGTACTACAGAAGAATAAAGCAGAATAAATGAATTTGGAAATGTCAGGATGCACTGGGAGCAATCTCAAATAATGTGGTTAGACAAGCCACACTGAGAAATGACTTAAGTGTAGATACGAAGGAGAGAAAAGAGTTTTCTATGAAGATATCTGAGGGAAAAGTATTATTGGCAGAGAGAGCAGCCAGTGTAAACAGCCTATGGCAAGAACATATGTGAAATAGCAAGAAAGAGAACATGCCTGGAAGAGATGAGCAAAGTTAAGATGGGTTAGTCAGATCAGGGATGTAACTGGAATTTCCACTATGTAGAGTGTGTAAACCTTTGTTTTTACTAAGTTTGAAATAGGAGGCCATTTCGTGGTTTTGTGCAAAGGAATGATATAATTTGACTTATGTTCAAATGGATCACTCTGGTTGCTATGAAGAGAATTTACCATAGGAACAATAATGGAAGTATTGCAATTAGATAGAATGTAAAATAGGTGGAAGATAATGTCATTTTGAATCAAGATGTTTATGAGTTCTTGAGAAATAATCATATTTTAGATCAGACAATTTATATAAAGAGTGAGTAACAAATTGTAGTCAAAGATGACCTCAAGATTGGCTACCAGTGAAAAGATAAGCAGCAGACTGGGAAAGACCCTTGCAAAGCATGTATTTGATAATGGACTTGTAAAAGAAAAAATGTAGAAAAAATAAATTTAGCAGAGTTTATCTGAGCAAAGAACAGGCAGCGCTCAGAGCCAAGAGAGCTTCAGAGAGCTCCACTCAGCAATGCAGGCAGACAGTATTTCTAGAGAGAAAAAGAAATTTACTTACAGAAAAATCTTGATTGACTAAAGCTGGCCATTTGCTTTATTTTGATATGATGTGATAAAGGATTTTTTTCCTTAAATGAACCATGTATCAATTGGCAGCCTGTGATTGGCTAAAGCGCAGCTGCTATGATTTGCAGAGACTCAGCTATCTGTTGGAAGAATGTATTTTTAAGTTAGCTTGCCATGTGTTCACATACTAAGTTCGGTGAAAATTTGTGAAATACAGAGGCAGGTTTAGGTCAAATTTAACTTAATTTAACAGGACATATATTCAAGTTTTAAATAAAATAATAAACACCTCAAAATTTAGCAAAAAGACAATAAACAACCCAATTAAAAAATGTGCAATATTTGAATGGCACTTCACCAGAGAAGCTTATGGATATCAAACAAGCCCTGTGAAATCATACTCAATATCGTTCATTATTAGGCAAATGCTAATGAAAACAAGTTAACGTTGGACATATATTGGCTATAATAGCAGCACAATCCTCAATTACAAGAATATGAAACCAGCCTAAATGCCTGTCAACCAATGAGCAGATGAAGAAAATGTGGTACATATACACCGTGGAATACTACTCAGCCATAAAAAAGGATGAAATAATGGCATTCACAGAAACCTGAATGGAGGTGGAGACCATTGTCCTAACTGAAGTAACTCAGGAATGGAAAACTAAATATCACATAGTGTCACTTGTAAGTGAGAGCTAAACTATGAGGACACAAAGGCATTAGAATCATACGGTGGACTTTGGGGACTTGAGGAAGTGTGGGAGGGGGTGAGAGCTAAAAGACTACATACTGAGTGCAGTGTACACTGTTTATGTGATGGGTACACCAGAATCTCACTAAAGAACTTATTCATGTAATTAAAACCACCTGTTTTCAAAAAACTACTGCAATTTTTTTAAAATGGAAAAAAGACTGGTCTATTAATTATTAGTGGTAGTATAAAATATAAACCCTGGAATTCTCACTGTTCATATAAGTGCAAAAAGTGCAACCACTATGAAAACTAGAAGGACTATTTCCTTAATACACACAATTCCCACATGATATAGCCCCTTCAACTCCAAGGTATTTATCTCAGAAAATCATATGTTAACGTTGATATTTATATTTGAATGTTCATGGTAACTTTACATAGGTAAAAATAAGAGAGAACCAAAACTTTTTCATCGATGCAGTTGGACACACTGTGGAATATTAAATCATACAATAAGTACTACTCAGCAAGATAAAGCATTACCTATACATGTATAAATCTCGGATGGGTGCAGGGGCTCACGCCTGTAATCCTAGCACTTTGGGATGCTGAGGCAGGTGGATTGACTGAGGTTGGGAGTTCGAGATCAGCCTGACAAACGTGTTGAAACCCCATCTCTACTAAAAGTACAAAATTAGCCAGGTGTGGTTATTCGTGCCTGTAATCCCAGCTACTTGGGAGGCTGAGTCAGGAGAATCACTTGAACCCGGAAAGCAGAGGTTGCCGTGAGCTGAGATCACACCGTTGCACTCCAGCCTGGACAACAAGCGTGAAACTTCATCTAAATAAATAAATAAAAATCTCAAAAATATCTTGATCCATGCAAGAAAAAATAAATGGCTTCACATTGTGTCATTTGACTTATAGGACATTCTTGAAAAGACAAAATTATAGGGACTTAACAGACATCGGGGTTTTTTTCAGGAGCCAACAGCCAGGGTTGGAGGTGAGGTGGGGGTGAGCAACTGAACAGGGCTCTGTGAGAAGTCTATGGAGTAATAGAGGAATTCTGTATTTTGTCTGTAGAAATAGTTCTGGAGCTGTATCTACTCCTCAAAGTACATTAAACTGTACATTTTGAAATTGTGAATATTGTTATATGTGAACTGTATCACAATTGAAAATAAATATGCCCAGGTTTTTGAGCAAACCATTCTTTCTCACTGAACTGTTCTTTGTTATACTATGGGCTTCTATTTTATTCTTCCTTTCTTTACATTATTATTAAAAGTATACTTCCTTTTAAAATCCACCCTCTTCAAACAGAAAATATAAGAATGATTTTAATAAAAAGCTCTTTTAAATGTCAATATTCTTTTCTTACATGCCAATTTATCTGCAAATTCTATCTTTTGTTAGTACATGTCAGACACTGCACTCAGTACAATGAGGTATTTCCCATTGTTTTAATTCTCTGTAAGACGTGTTTTATGATACTTTGTGTAAATCTTCAATATAAAAATAAATTGAATTGAGCTTGTTATAGCTCTATCAAAGAAGCGCCCATTTGGAAAGAATTTTGGCTGAGAAGATAATGAGCAGGTACTTACGTTTACATCACCATTTTCAGAATGTTGCAGAGAGCATTTTCTTTGATAAATATGAATATAAAACCTAGTACATTGCCATCCCATATGGAAAGTATGATAGTTTTGATTTCCCATTATAATTTTGTCTCAAACGATCTTTTTCCTCAAGATTAATAAAGATTGGAAGTCTAATTTCTAAATTAAAGTTTTATGTAAACAATCTTCCAGTCATTTTTCCATATAAAAGGTAACTTTGGAGTAGAGATTTTTTAAAAATGTATAAAGCAGTCAAACATTATTTCTATTTATTTAGTCAGTGTCTTTCTTTCTGAGGTTATACATCTGTCTCCTGTGATGGATAGCATGTCCTTCACACTATGATCTCCAAAAGAAAGGGAAAACGGAAGACTGGTATAGATCCAAAACAAATTGTGTATAATTTATTTTCAAGGGGCTTGCTTGTCAAAATTAGAGTGACATCATTATACTTGATGTCTGTATGTTTAGAGTAAAGCTATTTGTAGAAGTTATATTTGCTAAATATCTACATGATGCTTTAGGGACTTGAAGTTTTCTTAATATTAAGCTTTATATTTGAGAAAATTGTGGATTCTCATTCAGCTGTAAGAAATAATACAAAAACATACTGTATACCTTTCATCTAGCTCGTAGGCACAGCACTTTAAAATCGAGGTTGGTTTATATTATTTTTGTTTATGTCTCTTACGTCCCTTGATCATGCATTGTTATGTAAGGCTATTTTTACCTGCTTCATGAGGTCCTTTGATAGTTGATACATAGTTATACAATTACATACTGCAATAGAGCACTTGCATTTTTCAAGAAAATAGGTAATAGACAATCTTTCAGTTATAGATGATTATGAACCCAACTAAATCGGACTTCAATAAATTTGTTATCAGTGACACACATAAAATTAAGTGTAAACTGACTGCTGATTCCTCTAATGTTGCTAATACTTTTGTCTTTTCATCACCCAGTTTTCCAAGTGCTGGATTAATTATTAGTCAGACTTAGATTTTTTTATTTACTTCTTAAACAACGACTGTAAGTTCACAGACTCACTTCTACAAAAGGCACTGTCTTCCAGAATGCAAACTAATATGAGCTATTTATTTTTTTGTATTTCTGTGATATAAAGACTGCACCACAATACATATGTTAGAAGAAATTTGGCAATTAAGTTTAATAATAACTAACGTTTATTTCTATTTAATATGTATCCCATAAAACTGTGGGTATTTTTTCTCATTTAACTGGTATAACAACTCAGCCATTATTTTACAAGAGTTTAGGATTATAGAGTTTCCAAGTTAAAAAAAAAATCCACTATTGTTCACAAAGGTAATTTATGTTATTATTTGTTAAAGTTTTTCATATGCCTTTTCTGGGACCTTTTGTTCAAGAAATCATGATATCTTCATGATATCTTAATGACCTAAAATAAGATAATAAAGTTACATTTTAATATATGTAACTAATCATTTGCTGTATATAATGTTGTTTGTGTTTTATAGGAAAAAAATACATAAATTTTTGCTTTCTTTACTAAATAAATGTTCGAACTGAACCAAAATTTCAAAAGCAGTTAATTAAAAGAAGCATCATATTGTTGGTCTGCTGCAGGAGCCCAATTTTTCTCACCAAGCCTGAGGCAACTACTTAAAGACAGCCATTTCCTAACTGGGTTATCGACCTTTTTCAGACGCCTTAATTTCTTGCCTTTGCTTTCTGCTGAAAATCATGATTTTTCAAAAAGAAGAGAAATTTCTTCTATGGAATTTTCTTTTACCTCTTTCTATTCAGTCTGTTAATCAGTTTCATTTTTACCTCTGCCATTCTCCTTCATATGTGTGCCTTAGTTTATTTCTTTCTTATCGGAACTCCTCACTCCTGTGCAGCAGCTACTGTCTTGCTCTGTCAGTGCTTGGAAATCCAGATTGTTTAAATCAAGAATGCTAACAAAAACATTTTGAAAATTTATTTGCCAAGTAAATTTCTGACTATGTCAATGCTGTGATTTCACAGTTGTGAATGCCAATTTCTAGTCCTTAAATCGTGTTAAAGAAAATGTGAAATTTTAAATTTTAATAAAAGAGGCCAACTGTACTTAACAACCAGATGTGAATTACTATGAGAGATCAAGAGGTAATTGAAACCAGTTTAGAAGCAGCTGTCCTGCTGGGCTTCTGGGTAAATATAAGAAGATTAAATAAGTAATTGAAATAATTTTGTCTACAGTCATCTCTGCTGGTCTATTCCCTGGACTTGCACGTTAGTATAAATCTTTAATATTAAGAAATTTAGACTCAAAAACACATCCACTGATAGGATTGAGGCATCCAGGTGCTTCCTGCCTATAAAACTGGAGAGAGTTTAAGGGCCAGGCTGCCTGCTACTTCCAACAACCATCCTCAGATCTGTATTAAGAGCTAGCTCTAAAATGAGAATATTTTTAAGAGTGTGGATGTGGGTAGAGGTAGCCATATAGAGACAGGTGATTCTTTTAAAAGTAAAATGTAATTTCCTGTACATATCTACTAACTTTTCCACATACATGAAAACATATCAAGCATACCAACAAATAACACTATACTTTTTTTTTTTTTTTTTGAGATGGAGACTTGCTCTGTTGCCCAGGCTGGAATGCAAGGGCAAGACCTAGCTTCACTGCAACCTCCATCTCCTGAGATCAAGCAATTCGCCTGCTTACTGAGTAACTGCGATTATAGGCGCATGCCACCACGCCCGATTAATTTTGTAGTTTTAGTTGAGATGGCGATTCTCCATGTTGGTCAGGCTGGTCTTGAACCCATGACTTCAGGTGATCTGCCTACCTTGGCCTTCCAAAGGGCTGGGATTAATGAGTCATTGTGCCCAGCCAACAATATTCTTTATAGTATTGTGATATTGTAATTTATTTTCCTTTTTTTTCAAGTGTAGACATTACCTTACCATTATAAACATAAAAGTATTATAATGAGGAAAAACTGAAATTTGCTGATGTTGTTTGGGAATACCATAGAGATATAAGGTATGATTTTAGAGAAAGTAAATAGATTCATGTAAAATATTCTTATTTGAGCAATATTTTAATGCTAATTTTTCACTGATTTTCTTGATCTAGCATTTAATTATGAGTTAATAAAAGATTCATGGATATTGCTCTTGCCTTGATATTAGCTAAGGTTTCTAATTTATTATTTCTGCTGTATAAAATGTTTGTTGCATCACATATAAATATATGTTAGTTCTATACTTGTGAAATATCAGTCTCTAGAGAAATTACTTGGATAAAAACATCCTCATGTCAAACATCCTTGCCTTTATATTATTTTCAGTCAGTTTCATAGTGTAAGCAGTTATGAGTAATATACTGCACTTTTCAAATATTTGATCAAACTAAAAAATATATATTTATTTATAAATTTATTATGTTAACTCATATATTTTTTTCAGATTTTATTGACTTCACTTTTAATGTAGCTTTTTCTTTTTCTTTATTTTTTTGAGACTGAGTCTTGCTCTGCTGCCCAGGTTGGGGTCAGTTGCACAATCTCGGCTCACTGCAACCTTTGCCTCCTGGGTTCAAGTAATTCTCCTGCCTCAGCCTCCCAAGTAGCTGGGATTTTCATGCCTGGCTAATTTTTGTATTTTTCATGGAGATGGGGTTTCACCATGTTGGCAAGGCTGGTCTCGACCTCTTGACCTCAAGTGATATGCCTGCCTTGGCCTCTCAAAGTGCTGGGATTACAGGCTCGACTACCTTACCTGAGCCTAATGCAGCTTTTTATTTATTTATTTATTTATTTATTTATTAAATTGTACTTTGTGATCTGGGGTACACGTGCATATCCTGCATTCTGCAGTATTGTTACATAGGTACATACACACCATGGTGATTTGCTGTCTCCATCACCCCCAACATCTACATCGGGCATTTCTCCCAGTGTTATCCCTTCCCCAACCTCCCTGTCCCCCCTTCCCTCCCCTATCCTCCCCTCCCCTACACCCCCAACCACCTACCCCAGTGAGCGTTGTTCCTTTCCCTTTGCCCAAGTGTTCTCATTGTTCATCACCTGCCAATGAGTGAAAACATGAGGTGTTTGGTTTTCTGTTCTTGTGTCAGTTTAATGAGAATGATGGTTTCTATATTCATCTATATCTCTACAAAGGACACAAACTTGTCATTTTTTATGGTGCATAGTATTCCATAGTGTGTATGTGCCACATTTTCTTTGTCTCATCTATCATTGATGGGCATTTGGGTTGGTTCCAGGTCTTTGCTATTGTAAAGAGCACAGCAATGAACAAACTTCTGCATGTGTCTTTATAATAGAACAATTTATAATCCTTTGGGTATATAACTGGTAATGGGATTGCTGGGTCAAATGGAATTTCTATTTCTAGATCCTTGAGGAATCGCCACACTGTCTTCCATAATGGTTGAACTGATTTATACTCCCACCAACAGTGTAAAAGTGTTTCTATTTTTCCACATCCTCTCCAGCATCTGTTGTCTCCAGATTTTTTAATGATCACCATTCTAACTGGTGTGAGATGATATCTCAATATGGTTTTGATTTCCATTTCTCTAATGACCAATGATGATGAACATTTTTTCATGTTTGATGGCCACATAAATGTCTTCTTTTGAAAAGTGTCTGTTCATCTCCTTTGCCAGCTTTTGAATGGGTTTGTTTGTTTTATTCTTGTAAATCTGCTTTAGTTCTTTGTAATTCTGGATATTAGCCCTTTGTCAGATGGGCAGATTGCAAAAAAATTTTTCCCATTTTGATGGTTGCCAGTTCACTCTAATGATTGCTTCTTTTTCTGTGCAGAAGCTCTTAAGTTTAATTAGATCTCATTTGTCTATTTTGGATTTTGTTGCCGTTGCTTTTGGTGTTTTAGTCATGAAGTCCTTGCCTGTGCCTGTGTCCTGAATGATGTTGCCAAGGTTTTCTTCTAGGGCTTTTATGGTGTTAGTTCTTATGTTTAAATCTTTAATTCATCTGGAGTTAATGTTTGTATAAGGTGTAAGGATGGGGTTCAGTTTCAGCTTCCTGCATATGGCTAGCCAGTTTTCCCAACACCATTTACTAAACAGGGAAATGTTGTTGGGAAAACTGGCTAGCCATATGCAGGAAGCTGAAACTGGACAGCTTGTTTTGATAGCCTCCACTTACATTTGTTCTTGTCTATAATAATAATAAAACTTACAATAAATGATGTCTCCTCTCGAGCAAACTCATTTAACACATATATCTAGAAATCTAACTTGGTGATTTGCTGTAGTTTTAAAATATATAATGCATTACAATTAAGCGTAAATAATTTAATAATAAATACTTGTTTGTCCAGTACACCTCAAAACAACAAACAAAAATTTTTCCTTTAAGAATAATTTGGGCCGGGCGTGGTGGCTCACGCCTGTAATCCAAGCACTTTGGAGGCCAAGGCGAGTGGATCACCTGAGGTCGGGAGTTCAAGAATAATTTGGTACTTCCTATTCTATTTTTAGGTTCGTGCTACTCTTTGTGAAGTGAATTATCATTGACACGTCTTCACATAATAGTTAAGAAAAAAATGCACTGTTAGCATTATATATACCTACACACACATCAAAACACAGGTAATTATTGATAGCAATAAGCTTCCATTTTAGTTATTGTCGTTATTAATCCTTGAGAATATAGTGGACTATACAGGGAAATCTGAAGGGAGAAATGAAAGCCATCAGTCTATAATATAGCTAAAACAGCTCTGAACATCAGGCACAGAAACAGATTCTGCTTTGGCTCACATATGCTTTAGTGTCATTTCAGCTCCAAATAAAACCATTTGAAATAATTTGAAGACGTTTCAGAGGATGTTTTCATTTTATTTTATTTTACTTTAATTTTTAAAAACTTTTTCCACAAGTTATTGGGGTACAGGTGGTATTTGATTACATGAGTAAATTATTTAGTAGTGATTTGTGAGATTTGGTGCACCCATCACACAAGGAATATACGCTGCACCATATTTGTAGTCTTTTATCCTTCACCTTCCTCCCACCCTTCCCTCCAAGTTCCCAAAGTCCATTGTATCATTCTTATGCCTTTGTTTCCTCCTAGTTTAGCTCAAAATGCAAGCTATCAGAGTCATTAGTTTTCTTGGTCTGTATACGCCAACTATGGATTGTATTGTCTCTTCCGGTGTTTTATTTGTGTGAAGTAACATCTAAGATGCTGATTCTTGCCAAAGGCATTGCCTGTGCTGTGATGCTGCCAGAGCCACTTTCTATGTCAGCATCCCAGATAACTGGACTACTAGGATGATGTCTGTGCTGAGGCACTTTCTTCAGAAGCCGGAAAAATTCCGGTACAGTGTGTGTCTCCTTTCTACTGAAGTCCCTTCACAATGGTGTTTGTCAATTGTATCCTAAAACTGGAAATTTTTGTTGAAACATTGTTTTAATTTGTTTTTCATGCTAAAAAAGTTTTAAACTTTTTAACTTAAGTTTTTACTATGACTGAGGCATGAATTCACTTAGGACAAAAACTAAAAGGCAAAAAGAATAGACATTATATTTTGAAAACAAAAATAGGAAACTTATCTGCAATGCCATTACATTAACCTTTGTCAAAATGTCACTATCCATCTGTTCTCTATTGAAATAAATTCTTTCTAGGATGACACTTTTCATTTACATAAATAAGGACCAAATGAACAAAAACAATCTAAATTCTAGACTTGCCTACAGATGACTAGATCTCAGAGTAGAAAAGTTTAGGCCAAATGTGTATTTTAGGTGTATATTGGTTGTAATAAAATGTATTTTGTTAGACTTTAGCAAAATTACTTGTTTTGTATTGATTTTGGAATGTGTAAATATGTTTTTGTTTGTTCATTGGGGAGAGAGGACTCTGATATTTTTTATTATTAGGTTATCAGGCAGCTGCACACATTTTTCTTCAGCTGAAAGGAGAAAGGATTTCTGACACAACAAACAACACAAGTGAATATTTAGTACAGAAAAGAAACGCAAAACCCACAAATCTTCAGAGCTCCTATTAATTCGGTGGAATTTGAAGTATAAAGAAGAAATACTTCTTTTTAATTATTGAAATAAATTATCCTCTTTAGAAAACCAATTTGGCAGAAGCCAGTTAAAATCACTGTCTTTTATAGACAAAGAAAACAAATTTGCATTCTGTTAAAAATATATTTTAAGAGTGTATTAGTCCCATTTTCTGCTGCTTAGAACAGAATACCTGAAACTGGATAATTTATAAAGACGAAAAATTATTTCTTACTGTATCAAAGGCTGAGAAGGCCAAGGTGAAGGGGCTGTATCTTGCTGGTGTTCTTGCTGGTGGGAACTCTTTTTGGATTCTAGAGGCAGTACAAGGTCATACATAGTGATGGGACTGAGCACATGAATATATTAGCTTAGGTCTACTTCCTCTTCTTATAAAGACACTAGTTTTCTTATAATGAAAACCCATTAATTTATTAATCCATGTATTGCTTAATCCATTCATAAGGACAGGCCTTCATGATTCAACCAATTCTTAGAGGACTCACCTCTCCATACTGCCCCATATTGAATTAAGTTTCAACATGAGCTTTAGAGAGGACATTGAAACCCTTGCACAGGGCATATCCACTCAAATAGAAAGTATCTGTCATTAGTATTATATAAAGGACATCTACAAGATTCAGAGTCTCTCTGGACAGCATGATTAGAAAAGAAGTTTTGCTGTCTCCAGTGAAAAGCATTTGGGTGCATGTTCACTCAAATAAGGACCATAATGTTTTAGTGATTTTATTTTTATTTTTATTTATTTTTTATTTTTATTTTTGAGATGGAGTCTTGCTCTGTTGCCCAGGGTGGAGTAAAATGGAGCTATCTCAGCTCACTGCAACCTCTGCCTCCCAAGTTCAAGCAATTCTTTCACCTCTGCCTCCCAAGTAGCTGGGAATACAGGCACGTGCCACATGCCTGGCTAATTTTTGTATTTTTAGTAGAGACAGGGTTTCACCATGTTGGCCAGGCTAGTCTCAAACTCCAGATCTCAGGTGATCCACCTGCCTTGGCCTTTCAAAAGGCTGGAATTACAGAGATGAGCTACTGCATCTGGCTTTTCAGTGATTTTTTTAAAAACTTCCATAAAAGCCAGCATCCTTCTAGATCAATTTTTGTATTTGATATACATTACTATGAGTATCAGATCAGATAATTTGATATACATTACTGTATCAAATCAGGTAATTATTAATGTTTGAAAACTACAAACAGTGGAGCAAATAACAGGATCAAAACATATATATTTATTTATGTTTATGAGGTATATATACATATGCATATACACACAAACACATACATAGGACTAAGAGAAGTTCACTATGAAGATGTGTGAGCATTTGTTCTGTGGGAATTAAAGACAGAATTTGTTGCTTTACAGAGTATTTATTGGCTTCAGTACCTCAGAAATTGGAGGGAGAAAAACACCAAGAGCAAAACAAGAAAAACAACAGTAAGAAAAATTAAAAAGAAAAGATGAGACATTTATTTTTTTTATTTTCTGAAGTTTTTTTGAAGGTAAAGTTATCTAGCATATTCATCATATATTTTACCTCTCTACTATACATTAAATAATTTACAACATTGATTTTTTACAACATTGATGTATTCCATGGGAAATTTAATTACTTAGGATATATAGCTAATATTATGCAGGCGTAGTTGTCATAAGGGTGCTCGGAACTAGATAAGATAATATGTTCATATTTTCTGCAGCTTGACCTATAATACTGCTTTTATTTCTAAAAGTCTCTTGAACAGCTATGGAAAGGTGATTTCAGAGAGTACAGGGCCAAGGTAGCTGCTTCACAGCTGCTAAATCTTATTGATAAAGCTCATGAGATACTTAGAAATGTACATTATAAACAAAGTCTTTTTCTGAACTCTGCCTCAAGCTGACGAACTAATTTTGACATTGATTCTGTTTGAAAATTATCATTGTGGATAAAAATGTAAATAGTGCACTCAGTAAATATGCAGTAATGATTTTACTTTCGATCTGTTTGTCATTGGTGATTATTTTAACAGCGTTTTCAAAATTTCAAAATATTTTTATAACTTAGAATAAGATAGATATTCTCTTATGATTGGATATGTATTCAACTACTTGACATTTAACAATTGTACTTATTTTAATTATATATAGTTAAATCTGTTGCATATATGAAGTTTTAAAATATTGTATCTCTCTTGCAGTTAACAGATGATTCTTTACAACAGTGCAGCACCACTACACACAGAATCTCACACTCCTCTTGCTATTCTGCTTAGAGAAAATTGCATGTTATCTAAGACCTTGAACAATTTTTTTAAGGTATAATTATATTATTTAACCTTAAGCTCATGGCAGAGATCAGGCATGCCACCTTTCTGTTTCCTCAGTAGACATAGGAAAAATGGTTTCTAGAGAATAGATCAAAAGGATATTTTAGAAATGATCACATCAGTTTACCATCCCCAGTTCTTCTCTCCTTGGGGGCAATGTGGTGAAAGCCAGAGAGTTACACCTCGTGTACAAATGGGATATATTTTGTGACATAAGAAGACTTCTGAAATTATAAGCCTGAAAGTTTATGTAGAAATGATACAGGTGACACCATCCTGAGCAGAGTGAAAGAAGAGAAACTCTTTAGCATTTCAATTTATTTTGCCCAAAAACTGTAGACATGTGTACATTTAATAAAGCAGCATTTTCTGGCAGTATTTAAGACAACTATGTGGTTGGAGGTGAATTTGTATTTCTCTTGAAGAGATAAAATGTTGATAATAGTAGATTCTAATATATTCTATAAGTGTATTGCTTTCCCTGGAGCCATCAATGAAAAATACACAGAGACATTTTCAATAAATTGTATATTAACAAAATTAGAATATAAAAAATGACCTGTAGGAAGATAAAAAAGAAGAAGCAAAAACAGAAGAAACAAATACTTACAGAAAATCATACAGTATATTAACATAAATTAACATAAGTTAATTATTATATTAAATATAAATAGTCTAAACTTAAATAAAAGATAGAGAAATATTATGTCTATCAGAACTCACATAATATATAATTATGTATGTTGATTAAAGGTAAAAAGTTGAAAAACATTGTCATAAAAGACTAATCAAAAGAAATTTGGAGCAGCTCTTTAATACTAGGCAATGTAAATTAAAGAGCCAAACAAAATTACAAAAGGCAAAGAGGGACATCATATAAAAATAAATATCAACTCATCAAGAAGGTATAACAAAATTACATGTGCATGCACTAAACAATGGCTGCAAAACACATGAGGAAAAAAACTGATAGAACTGAAAGAAGTAGATAAATTTACTGTTATCGTTTGAAACTTCAAAACATCTCTGTTAGTTCACTAGCAAAAATTAGCAAGAGTGTGGAAGAACCGAATACCAACAGCAAAATTACATGATGAACATTTATTCCACCTACCAAGCGTAGGAACAAATAATTTCAAGTGTACATGGATATACATCAATATAGACTATCTTAAGTAATAAAGCAAACTCTAACAGATATAAAATAATGGAAATTATATTTAAAATGTGGTCTTTAAAAATAATTTAATTGAATTGGCAGTAAATGATAAGAGCATACCAGAAAAATATGCAAGCACTAAGATATGAAATGACACATACCTAAATAATGCATAGATCACATGGAAAGTCTTCGGGAAAAAGGTATTAAACTAGTTTGGCCAAATGCAGTCATGCCTGAAATCCCAACACTTTGGGAGGCTGAGGTGGGCAGATGACAAGATCAGGAGATCAACACCATCATGGCTAACACCATGGGTTCCCCCAGTTCAGAGGTGACAAACGAATGAGAAAAAGACAGGATAAGAATGCATAAAGTGGGACCGGGGGCCAGTGCAAAAATGGAGACTGCAAAGGCCCTGAGCTCTGATCTTCCACAATATTTATTGGTTACAATCACTTTGATCTATAGGGTAGATGATAGAGTGATGGTGGGGAGAGGGTGACGTGATGGGATCAATCAGTGAGCTGGAAATGGTGCGTCATTCTAAAAACTGATAACTGGCAGTTTTGGGAGTTTCACAAAACAAGAACATGTGGTTATTTTTAGCCTGTTATCTATGTGCAGCTCGTGGAATGTGGGCCTCACAAGGAGCCTACAAGTCTGGTTACGTTTTAGTGCTACAAAGCGGTTTTACATCCTTCAGCACAATGTTTATGTTAACAGAGCATTAAATCACCCTGCACCCAGAAACAAGAGACATATAGAAGTTTGCCTCCCCAGAGGCCTCCCGCAGTTTGCTGCAGTTTGTTGCTACCAGTTTACACGTTACTTAAAACCAAGTTATATACGCACTCTATAGTCCTTTCTCCCTTGTTACTTCCCTCAACAAGGGTGTGGTGGCACACTCCTGTAATCCCAGGTACTCCAGAGGCTGAGGCAGGAGAACTGCTTGAACCTGGGAGGCAGAGGTTGCAGTGAGCCAAGATGGTGCCACTGCTTTTCAGCCTTGGTGACAGAGACTCCATCTCAAAATAAATAAATAAATAAAGTATTAAACTAACTCAAAACAAACATGTTATTATCAAAATGTGTAATATGTAACACAAGTAGTGCTTATAGAACACTAAATACAATATTAGAAAAAAAGTACTAAAATAAATAAACTAAGCCACCACCATAGAAAGCATACAAAGAAGAGCAATTTAAACCTAAACAAATAAAGACAAAGAAATAATAAAAAGTAGAAAATACATCAATGATATGGTTTTCTTCTGTGTCTACACCAAAATCTTATGTCGAATTATAATTCTCAATGTTGAGAAAAGGACCTGGTGGGAGGTGACTGGATCATGAGAGTACATTTCCTTCTTGCTATTTTTATAATAGTGAGTGAGTTCTTAGGATATCTGATTTTTAAAAGTGTGTAGCACTTCCCCCTTCTTTAATCCTCCTGCTGCCACGTGAAGATATGCTTGCTTTTCCTTTGTCTTTCTGCCTTGATGGTAAGTCTCCTGAGGCCTCAGCAGCCATCTGCCCTGTACAGCCTGTGGAACTATGAGTCAGTTAAACCTTTTTCTTCAAAAATTACCCAGTCTCAGTTAGTTTTTTGTATCAATGTAAGAACAGACAAATAAAAATCAACAAATTAATAAAGGACAATGATATAAAAAATAAACTAAACCAAAAACTGTTCATTAAAAATACTGAAAGACTGATCAAACTCTAACATGGCAAAAGAAAAAAAAAAATCAAAGAAGAAAAACACAAATTATCAAGATGAGAAATGAAAAAGATTTAATTATGGTTGACAACATAAACATAATCACAATTGACTATTAAAAATAACTTTATATCCACAGTTTGACAAAGTCAATTAAATTTTAAAATTTCTCAAAAGACAAAAAAGTACCAAAGCTCACAGGAAAAAAAAGATAATCTGAGTAGTATTTTTCTATAAATAAATTTAATAACTAATTAATAACTTTCCAAAAATAATGTCTTTAATTACTGGTTACTCACTAATAAATTCAACCAAGCATTTAAGAAAGTAGTACCAGTTCCCTATATTCTCTTCCCCAAAAGACAGGCTTTAAAAGTACTTTCAAACTCATTCTATGAGCCCAGCATTATCTCAATACCAAAATTTAGTAAACAATTACAAGAAAAAAAGTCTTAAAATACCCAAAACTACAGACCATATCTCTCTCATGTACATATATCTTCTGAACACAAACACAAACATCCTTTACAAGTAACATCATCCAGTAAAATTAGCAAGATGGCAGACCAGGAAGCTCAAGTTTTGGTCCCACACAGAAATATTTTTTAAAAGCTTTCAAATGAATAAAATAACTATACAGAAGCACTGGAAAGCAGTCAAAAGTTTACAGCTTCAAGTAAATGAACAAACAAGGAAAACTTGCTTTTGTGGCATTTTTGCTTCCTCTTCCCCTACTTTCTCTCCATTTCTGGGTTATTTTGGTCTTGTTCTGAAAAAAGTGGCATGTAGGCCCAATTGTCAGTTCTCTCCCTTGACTGAATTGGAGGGTGAATAGCAGACCGTATTTACAGTGTTCTACAGGGTCCTGAGCTGCCTGAAGGACTGTCTCTTCCTCAACCAACTTGGAGCTCAGGTGGGGAGAAGCTGGGTAATTGGGATCTCAGACTGAGTAAAGCTGCTGAAAGCATCAGACATTTCTCACAAATAGAGCTAAATAGAGTGTTTTTGACAAATATTAGTCTTTTAGATACAACATTAAAATTGGCATTTTTGTGAGACAAATCTGTTCTATTAATAGATACAATTTGATATCAAATCTTTATACTGTGCTTTATCTCAAAGCAAGAGTAAAGCAAGAAAAAAGGACTATGTGTGTAACACATTTTACCTAAATAAAATGGCCAATAGCTATAACATAAATATAATTAATTGTCTTTTCACATAAAGTTTTAGTTTTTTTACCTGATATCTTGAGATCTACTCATGGATATATCTCTTTATTATTTAATTGTACACTAGCAAACAATAGAAATCCACTTTAATTTCAGAGGTATATGGCCAAAAAAACTACGAAACCGTTTTACATCAAAACATCTAACTAGCTCATCTTAGAATAGTTCAGGTGCTTGTGTTATTTACACATGTAAACTGTGCTCTAGCAAATCATGAATTACACCTTCAGCCAGTCAGGAATGAAATATTGCAAGTTAGCCCCGAAGGAGAATTTGAATAGAAAGCAAATACCACACAAAACTGTTTCATCTAAGTTTAGTTTTTAAAATTATTTTTTTCTTTACAGATCACAGCATGCGCTGTTAGCATAAAAAATATTTGGACCACAATGTTCTAACTCTTAATTATCAGCATACTTTTATCAGTTCTTGAACATCAATGAAATGATAGCTATGTTATCATAAATATCTTACGATATTAACTACTCATAGGGAGCAACTCACAGCATCAACAGCAAACATATTCTTCAGGCACTGGACCTTAATTAATCAAAACACACTTTCCTACTTAGAAGCATGAATATTTTAGTGATTATCAATTTACAAAATAAATTAAAACAACCTAAATCATCACAAAAAAGTCATTTGTAAAGAATTAAAAATTGATAAATATAATCCTATTATGGTGATTATAAACATTTAAAATTTATTGTTTTTACTAGAGGAGCCAATATTAAGGATTAAGATTTAGCTATTCTTTGACGCAAATTGCCATGATATTATCAAAGATATACTTTAGAGTGATTATAGGGATAGCAAAGTTAATTGTTTTAATGTTATTTTGCATTTATTTTTCTTCTGAAATTCAAATAACAAAGAGTGCATTTCTAGTTTTAGCAATTATAATAGGTAATAAAAGTTGTATTCCTTATAAACTTTCATAAATCTCAAACAAATTTATGACCATTACTGTCATTTGCTTAGTAGAATTTAGGCAACCTCCACAACATATCTTGTAGTTTAACCAGTAACTGTGAGAATAAAAAAGGTTAGTCAATTTAAAATCATTCCCCTATTTCCACAGAAAAGTTTTCTTTTAGTAATTCATAAGACTTGTTTAGGAAAAGCAAAAAGACACTTTGAAATATATGAAATCTTGTCCAATTCAGGCATTTATTCTGTTATTTTGATTCATATTTGAAAAAAAAAGAATATAAATTAATAGATATGTAAATAGAATATAGTGTTTTTTCTTTGTTTGCCCTGAAATTCACTAGTGACCTAACACAAATGGGCAAGATACAGGAAGTACCAATTTACTGTCTTTGATAGGTTCTTGGTAACTTTGACTTTTAAGTGACAAGACATGTAAGAAAACAAATGTTACTGTAGGCTAATTGATAAAAACAAGAGGTAATGCTGGGCTCATAGAATGAGTTTGAAAGTACTTTTAATGCCTGTCTTTTGGCATTAAACTTTTACCGTAGGTTGCTACATATGATTTGCAAGTTATACACCATTGCCCTGTTCCTTTTTCCCTCTGAAAGGTATGTCTTTTTGATTGGCTGAGACACTAACTCTTTTCTTCAATCTTTTTGTCAATTCCTGTAACTGTGTGCTTCAGTTCTAGCTCTGCTGTTGTGGCACAATTCTAAAATATTTATTTTGAAGATCTAAAAAGCAATATTTTCTTCCAATGTAACTTGAATCTCAGCTCTGACCTTTTTTAATATGACTAAATTGTTCAATGTAACCAGGAAAATTCTCATTCAAGTTACTATTTTTTGGTTTACATTTCTTTATACTATGGTATACACTCATAAGACTGTATGCACCCTTCCTGTATCTAATTAAATTCATGTACCCATTTCATCAGGTTTTACTATCAGATTATCTAAAAGGGATTCCAAAAAGCAGATAAAATTACACTTCAGACTTTTCTTTTCCTCTTGGTAACCGGCCTAAAAACAAATATTTTATATTTTATCAAAATAATTTCCTCTGTTGTCATTATTAGGTTTTTGGTTAATTAGAAAAACTGAGCTTTAAAAGGCTTAAAGTTTTCTCATCTTTTAGATCTAGATAACTTTCTGAATTGCTTTTGAAGTCTTTTAATTACTACTCTGTACTCTGGTTAAATAAATGGCTTTTTTTTTTTACTATTACTTGTGATTATGTTTTTTCAAATATTTTAAACTTTTTGGCATCCTTTGAAGGTTTTGCTGGTATCAAAATTTTAAAGTATGTCTTTTCGGATTAAGTAATTGCACTTATTTGGTGAATTGTATGAGAAATATTATCAAATAATAAATTATACTAGATCTTCTTTCAGTTAGATTTATGTTTATGTTATTTATATAAATGTGCCAAAATTATATAAATTAAGACAAATCAAATGTTAGCTATAATTTTAATGATTGTGCTAAACTGTTTCTAAAACTATATTTATATAGCTATGCTATTAATGTAAATATTACAAAAACTTTATAAAACATAAACATGGGTTGGTCTTGATGTGATGCTATCAGTCATGATTCTGATTATCTTAAAATGCTGCATGTAACAGAAATAACCAATTTCCTTGTCAATTGAAAACTTTCATCAAATTTTAACTGGGGCTATTCTAACATTTTGTCATCCACAGTTTTCGTTTGAATTTTTCTCTAAAAATATTTACAATTAGATTTAATCCAAAATTTATTTTATGGGAAAGTCATAAGTATGGGTATAAAAAGGGGTAAACAATACAACTAATAAAACAATATAAATACATCTTCCAGTTAGCATGTATGTTTTTCAACAGTAATTTTGATGCCACTAAGTATGTACTGCTATGCATAATCTGTAGTATCTTTACAATAGTACCATTGAGGTGTCATTTTGGCTGCAGAAAAAGACAATGTCAGGGGAATAAAAGGTCATTCTAATCAAAATAGACATAGAACTTGAAACATGTTTTCCAATGAATAGGCAGATATGCACTTGGTGCTCCTCTTTTACAACTGCAACTGAAGACTATGAACCTTCCTAGAAAACAGCCTTCCTAGCTATTTGGGACAGTCAATTTTGGTTTTGAAAATATAACTTGGTGGTTCACTCATGAGCAAAAGAAGAAACTTGTGAGATAAGCAACAAAGGTAAAAAGCTGTATTTTCTTATTGCTGCTTGCAAACAGAATTTTGCAAATCTCCTGAATTTGAGACACTGTGCAGCTCTCTGAAAATATTCTTTGAAGAAAAAAAAAGATATAACACACAGTTCTTTGCATCTCCTGCCTTAATCAATGTATTCCTTATACAATAAATCATCCTAGTCCTTGCCTTTTCCTGCACATAAGATAATGTCTGGCTGGGTTAGTGATTATGTCTGTGCAATCTATAACTAGATATACTCCTAGACCCAAACTTTGCTGAGATTCTGCTTTAACGTAACTTTGAACCTCCACTGCCTATATATATGCAGGGAGCTGAAACACTGGCAGCACAGGCTGGAAGAATCTCTCAAAATGGCTGCTTCCAGGCCAGAAGTTTCAGTCTATAGTCCTCAGTAACACTTCCAATAAAACTTACTTTAATTACTTAGAAGTTTGATTTTTTCTTTAGTTGGTATTATTTGCCAAATTTTTGGTGAATAAGTGAGTGATGATGGTTGTAGTGGCTATCAGTTACATCAAAGAATAAATATTTGCTAAGGAAAATCATAAGGAACACCTATCACTGGGCAGTTCAAAAACAAGAACAAATATGGTAGGCTTGTGGAGAACTTTGATATCACATTGTTTACTGTGCATTTGTATAAGTATTGTGTTTTAGGGTTCTCTAGAGGGACAGAACTAATAGGGTGCATATATATATATATATAATACATGAAAGAGAATTTATTTAGGAGTATTAACTCATGCAATCACATGGTCTCACAATAGGACATCTGCAAGCAGCCAATCCAAGTCCCAAAGCAGAAGAACTTGGAGTCTGATGTTCAAGGGCAAAAAGCATCTAGTATTGGAGAAAGATGTAGGCTGGGAGGCTAACCCAGTTTTGTCTTTTCATGCTCTTCTGCCTGCTTTTTGTTCTTGCTGCACTGGCAGCTGACTAGATTGTGTCCACCTAGGTGGGTGGGTCTGCCTTTCTCACCTGTGAACTCAAATGTTAATCTCATTTGACAACACCCTCACAGACACACCCAGGATCAATATTTTGCATCCTTCAATCCAATCAAGTTGACACTCATATTAACCATTACATATTGTATGCCTTAAAAATTATTTTTTGGCAGTAAATAGTATTCATCCGTTCTATTGTTCTTTTCATATGATTATTCCAGTTTAGGGTGGGAAATTGCTGGAGCCTATCCTGACTGCTCTGGAAACAAGTCAGGAGCCAACCCTGAACAGGATGCCATTCCATTTCTGGGCACACTCACACACCCACTCACCCACTCAGAGGTGGAAAATTTAAATACACTAATTTGCCTGAAAAGCACATCTTTTTGATGTAGGAGGAAACTGGAGCATCCAGAGAAAACTCACACAGACATAAACAGAACATGCACATTCCACACAGATAGTGGCCTCAGCCATTAGGAATCAAATTTTTTTTGTACCAATGTTATAATGAAACGATGTTGAATAAAACCACATTACTGGAAGACCTTCTGTATATGTAAGTAATGGTGCTTAAAAATTCAAATAAACATCTTAGTGGAAATCTAATTAAAATATTACATGTGCCCCATAAATATGTATAACTATTAAGTATCCATAATAATTAAAAATAAAAACTTTTAAAAATAAAGAAAAGAAAGAAATACATTATATTTTGTGAAATGAATGTATAAATAATTGACTCAAGAAAAAGACTGGCTACTACAATATGGGGTTTCTCTAATGTGTTTTCAGGTTTATAATTTGTGTGTTAAGATTTTATGGCTCTTAAAATTAGCCTCTCTTATGTCATTATGATACTAAGGTGTGAAAATGAGAAAAAGTTCCCCTAGAGATGATTTGAATTTCCAGGAAGTGCAAGCTCATGTGCTTATCTGCCTGTCAATATGTGAAGCTACCGGGAAAAAGGAAGTGAGACCTAAAAAGAATTCAATGATATACATCAAAATAGAGGTCAGACTTTATTTTCTGGAATAAATAACTGAATGCATATTAATATAGTTTGGCAATGTCCCTACTCAAGTCTCACCTTGAATTGTAATAACCCTGAAGTGTCAAGGGTGGGGCCAGGTGGACATAATTGAATCGTGGGGTTCTTTCCCCCATATTGTTCTTGTGGTGGTGAATAAGTCTCATGAGATCTAATAGTTTTATAAATGGGAGTTACCCTGCACAAGCTCTTTCTTACTGGCTACCATATAAGACAGTTCTTGCTCTTCCATGATTAAAGACCTCTCTAGTTATGTGGAACAGTGAGTCAATTAAACCTCTTTTCTGTATTAATCACCCAGTCTTGGTATATCTTTATTAGCAGCAAGAGAACAGACAAATATAGGTATAAATAAGGTTTTTTGTTTGTCTTTGTTTGTTTTACAGAAGAATTTCAGCTAATCAAAAATCAGGTATTTGCTAATATGATACACTAAGAGAAGAAAAACATTATTTGCCAAAAATGAATAACCTCTAACTAATGGTAATAAAATATCAGACAAATACGAAATGAGAGACAGTCCAAACTTACCTGATCAGTACTTTTTAAATTTATGAAAGTAATAAACGAAAAAAAAAGAACTGAAAATTATCACAAATTGAAGAAAATGAGAGACACTACTGTTAAATGAACTGTGCGATCCTGAATTAAACTGTGGGTCAGAAAATGATATTAGTGAAAATCGTAATGGAATCCAAATATAAGTTTGTGTTTAGAGGATGCTATCGTACCATTGCTCATTTCTTAGGTTTATAATTCTTGCATGTGATATTAACATGAGAGGAGGAGGGGTGAACGCCACTCAAGGACTTTCTGAATATTATTACAACTTTGCTATAAGTCTAAAATCCTTTTAAAATAAAATGATAAAATGTTTTTTTAAAAAGCTGTACTAGAAATGTGTCTTCAGATTAGTGCATATACTTTATGCAGTAATAACTAACCTAATTTCCAATTCACTTAGTAAACAAAAATTTTGTAAAAACTCACATGCCCAAAGTACCATCGATGCAAAGATTTCATTTCAGAAAAGTTAACACTAAGGACTTTCTTTTTCATCTTTGATTAACTATAACTTTCAGCTTTATTCTCCCTCAGGGAACTTGTCCCCATCCCTCGAGCTGTGTTGTCCATATAAGCCTCCAATCCCAGTACTCATTTTGATAACCTGGAGCATGAATGCATGTTCTGTGATGCTATTTGAAAATAATGCCTGAGTGTGCTGAATGGCACAGCTGATGTAAGGGGTCCTCTATTACAAATGTGGTGGGATCTATAGGACACTTACTTAAATGTCTCTTTTGATAAGTGGAAAAACTGAGAATAGAGGGTTGTAGTGGTCAGATAGAAAAATTGCCAGCCCTAAAATGTATTTAATTGAGTCATATTTAGCAAGCTTCTAGGATAAAAAACTCGTCGTGCTAACTGCTGTTCCAACAACATAAGAATGTATGAGAAGTTGAAAAGTTGAATTTGGTAGTGATAAAATATATGTAGAAAGTAAACTATCATTCACACACCTATACACACATGCACACACACACACAGAGGTAGTTTTAAATTTTATGTACTATGAAGCTTAATAAGCAGTGAAGGTGATGAACATTTAGAGGAATAAGTATTTGCAGATAAAGATGCTTAGAGAAGATTTCTCTAACTCCCACTCCATTTGTCTCACTCTCTCCCAACCCCATACACACAGCACACATACACGTGTAAACAGAGGAGATTAACCTGGTCCTTGAAGAATGTCAAGCAGGGCCAATGACTCAAGAGAAAATGTTCAAAATGAAGAGTATCCTCTTATCATTCTGTAAGAGTTTGAGAAAGGTAGACATATCCTTTGATAATGAAAGTCAGAGAATATTGGTATCTTAAAACATTAAGAAAGTAAATGAAATAGCATGGAATGCTATGCCAAAGCACTGGTCTACTTGATTAGAAAAAAATACAGCTTAAAGTAATTTCCACTCCAAAATAATTTAGTCTCATAATAGAGTCATATTATTTCTAATTTCTTTTCTTAATGTGGAGGTATAAATGATGCTTCGGTTTTTTCTCTAAATGAAGAATTTGGGGCACGTGTTTGAAGTAAATTTTGAAGTACAGGACAGTTAGACATCTGGCTCTTTATACCTATTAGCAAGCTATTTATCAGATAATATATTTGCTTTTTAAAGGTAGTAAAAGTAACAATGTAAAGCTTGATAGTATCCAGAATAAAAGAAATGTGCTACTTTTTTGGAACTCCACTCTGATTATGGCTGTTTCTTTCTTCCAAGACATATTTTGCACTAGGGACTTACAGGAAAGATAAATAAATGGGTGACAAGAACACACATAATTTTATTGTTTATAAAAGTCAGAAATGCTGTGGGATACTAAATTGACAACAGAACTTAGTCACTCTTTCTATTAAAAAAGAAAAATGTGTCAATTGGATCAAATTTTTTGAAATAACTATTCTTTCTTATGCTAATGAACAATATATATCCAATAATACTAGTCTCTAGTGTTGTTATTTATTTTCTTGAAGCAGCAACACAATTAAAAGGACCTATTTTAATTTCCGCAATAGGGTTTAGTCAACAAGTTAAAAAAATGCTGCAGATAAGTTGCCTTTTCTGATGTACAGTTTTGAAGGCTTTGAACTATATTATTGGGATTTGCATTGTTTTTAAACTAACCCTCCATTCTGTGTATCTGTTTTCATGTGCTCTAAGTCATCGACTCACTGACTTATGATTTTACACTTTTGTGAATAATTACGTTCATATTAACCTTTCAGTGGACTCTGATTTCTTAATTTATAAATCTGGCTTATTTCTGATCTGGTAATTGTATGGAATTGCTGCCAGATTCATTCTGGGATGAGTAGAGAAAAATAATACGATCTTGACTATTACCCTCTAGCAAAGATTTAAAGCCTTTGCTTAACCATAATCACTATCACATACATGAAATAATAATCTAGGAATGTAGACATATGGGATTGTTAATAAATTTGACCCTTACTCTTGGCAAGGGCAATGATAATCTCTTGTACAAACAGTTAGATTGGCCAGTGTGATTAGAAAGCAGGCATAGTAAAACTAACCCTGGATAATTCTTCTGAGGTACAGAATGTCCACAGAGATTTGCTAATTGAATTGTTACAGGCATGATTGATCATGTTAACTGCTGTGGTTCCACGTGTTCAGGGATTAACTGTATTCCATTATGTCAGCCAAAACTGATTGCCAGAAGAGGAGTCTGTGTCAGAGTGTAAAACATTCAGTCTCTCTTGGGGTTGTTCCAATGTTGGCATACTGATAATTGAAGTTTACAGGCAAGGCCACTATGTTCTTCTCTTGTTAGATAAATTTTGCAATGATTGGGCAGCAAGAATGCTGCCATTTGTTTCTCCGATTATTTGATTAATTTTCCAAACAAAACCAATTAATCATGAATAATCTGTAATATTTTTTGGTCCATATTCATAAAGCAAACCCAGTACCTGAGGACATAATACTAGAGAATAATCTTCTTGATGAAACATAGGCCATTTTTGGTGAAAGTGTATCATATACAAGGAGTTTGAAAGTCACTAATTAAGTACCACTGGATACTTTGATTTAAAGAAGGTGCTATACAATCAGAGCAAATATTTCTGGAAGAGACAATAGCAATTAGCAAAAGTACCATTCTTTAGATCACACAACTGTTTTTATAGTACTACATTTTTCAAGTAATCTAGGATTGAGTTATTGTCTATGTTGCTCAGTCTTCCAATAATATTGATCTATTTTTACTTGGTTTTATGTTACATTAAATTATATTTCTAAAATGAGCCAAGAGTGTTTGGGTGCTAATATATATCTATATACTTGTATAGATATAATAGTTGAGGTTTTATATGCTATTTAGTTCAGATTCTTTATTGTTTGTTGTTTATTGATATTCAGTTATTTTCCTTTTTGCTATTCATCAAATAGCAATGTACTTGATCCCCCTCAATAATAATGTGTGCAACAAGATTGATTAAGTCACTTTTTAAAATAAATTTCAATTATTACACTTTTATAAGACAGAATAATTGGGTAGAAACTTTATTTAGGAACAACTTTTTTATACAAAATTCAGTGGGTGTGAACGACTAATCTTCAAGTATAAAAACTGAATATGCCACTGCGCCTGGATGAAATATCTCAGGGTAAGACTTAAAACTATTAAACTACAAGACAAGAACATAGAAAAAGGGGTCCTGGATATTAGCCTTGACAATGATTTTTTTAAATATTACACCAAAAGTAAAGACTAAAAAGCTTCTGCACACCAAAGGAAACTATCAAAATGAAACTTCAGCCTATGAGTTGAGAAAAAATATTTGCAAATCAAATATATGCTAAGGGGTTAACATACAAAATATATAGCAACTTATACATTTCAATAGTGGAAAAGCAAATTATGCAATTAAAAAAATAGGTAAAGGCTGCAATAAATATTTCTCCAAAGAAACATAAAAAGAATCCACCAGTATGTGAAAAGGTACTCAACATCATTAATCACCAGAGAAATGCAAATAAAACTACTATGAAATACTACCGCAAACCTGTTAAGATGGATGTTATCAAAAACTCAAAAGATAAAAAATGTTGCTTATGGTGTGGAGAAAAGGGACTCCTGCACTTTTAATGAGAATATAGATTAGTGTCACCATTATGGAAAACAGCATGGAGGTTCTTGAAGATGTTAAAAATAGAACTAACATGTGATCCAGTAATCTCTCTTCTGGGTCTATATCCAAAGAAAATAAAATCTAACTTAATTTTGATAAAGATTTCTGCAATCTGGTGCCCATTGCATCATAACTCATAATAGCCAACATACAAACCAATAGAAGAGTCTCCAGAGGGATGAATTGATAAAAACATTCTGGTATACAGCTACAATGGAATACAATGAAAAATAAAAGGCCTTGCCATTTGTCTGAATAAAGATGAACCAAATAAGTCAAACACAGAAAGAAAATATTGTGTGCTCTCATTTATATATGGAATCTTAAAAAAAAAGAGGAAAATATACAGAGATAGAGAATATAACTGGTTACCAGGAGTGGGTGGGTGGGGGCGGGAAATAGGAAGATGTTGGTTAGAGGATATGTACAACATGAGGACTATAGGATTTTAGGTTTTGTTTGTTTGTTTGTTTTTTGAGTTAGGGTCTCGCTCTGTCATCAAGGCTGGAGTGCAGTAGTGTGATCTTGACTTAGCAACTTCCACCTCCACCTTTCAGGTTCAAGTGATTCTCCCACCTCAGCCTCCTGAGCTGCTGTGATTACAGGCATGTGCCACCATACTCGACTGATTTTTGTAACTTTAGTAGAGATAAAGTTTCACCACGTTGGTCAGGTTGTTCTGGAACTCCTGGCTTCAAGTGATCCGTCTGAGTCCGACTCCCAAAGTGCTGGAACTACAGGCATGTGCCACTGTGGCCAGCCAGGACTATTGATTTTTTTTAAAAAACTGTACTATATTCAGGATTCCTGCTAAATAAATAGATTTTAGTTGCTCTTGACACATACACACACAAAAGCCAAAAACTAGGCAACTATGTAAATGAAGTGTATGTTAATTTGCTTCACTGTAGTAATCATTTTAGTATATATGTATGTATGTATGTATCTATCTATCTATCTATGTATCTATCTATCATCTGTCATATAGTAACATGTAGGTCTTAAATCTACACAGTAAAATTTATTTTAAAAATAATAAAAGAACAAAAAATTCTGTAGAAAGTTTCCTTATTTATTACAATTAAATTATCCTTCTACATTACATTATAAGATATATTCCCATCTGGAAATAAGTAAATGTGGGAGAATCAGGTGACAGGAGGGAAAATGGTCACAGTCTCTGTGGCAGATATTGTTGAGGTCCTGCTTGTTTTAATCATAGGAAAACTGATGAATCAAACTGTGGCTCTCAAAGTTATGGCAAGTGAGAATATATATGTTCCCTAAATCTTTCATCTTTCTGGTAAGATAACTGAGGCCTATTCTACACAGACTCTCATGTCTGGAACGGCACGTCTGCCGGGGAGCTCTCGGCCAGCAAGAGGGTCCCAATACCTGGAAGAGAGAGTGCGCGGAAGAAAAGATAGACAGAGAAGTGGGGTCTGGAGGGCTGAATAGGAAATACCTAAACAGCAATTTTATTTGTGCATAGGGTCCCAATATATACTGTCAGCTTTCAAATACTGACGTCAACCTACATTGT
>PVKV010000302.1:0-35811 GCA_004027835.1 Alouatta palliata
GACCTGGAACCAACCCAAATGCCCATCGATGATAGACTGGACAGCGAAAATGTGGCACATATACACCATGGAATATTATGCAGCCATCAAAAACGATGAGTTTGCATCCTTTGTAGGGACATGGATGAACCTGGAAGCCATCATTCTCAGCAAACTGACACAGGAACAGAAAACCAAATGCCGCATATTCTCACTCATAAACGGGTGTTGAACAATGAGAACACATGGACACAGGGAGGGGAGCATCTCACACTGGGGTCTGTCGGGGGGAAAAAGGCGACGGACAGCAGGGGTTGGGGAGTTGGGGAGGGATAGCATGGGGAGAAATAACAGATACAGATGATGGGGAGGAAGGCAGCAAATCACACTGCCATGTGTGTACCTATGTAACAATCTTGCATGTTCTTCACATGTACCCCCAAACCTAAAATGCAATAAAAAGTATATATATTAAAAAAAAAAAAAAAAAAAAAAAGAACTACCTGAGAATGGGGAGTTTGTGAAGAAAAGAGGATTAATTGACTCACAGTTCCACAGGCTGCACAGGAAGCATGGCTGTGAGTCCTCAGCAAAGCTGCAGTCATAGCAGAAGGTGAAGGGGAAAGCAAGTACATCTTACAATGTCAGAGCAGGAAAGAGAAAGTGACGGGGGAAGTGCTACATACTTTTAAACAACCAGATCTCGTGAGAACTCACTGTCACTTGAGAACAGCAAGGTGGAAATCCGCTTCGATGATCCAGTCAACTCCCACCAGGTCCCTCCCCCAACATAGGAAATTACAATTTGACATGAGATTTGGGTGGGGACACAGAGCTAGAAATTTCAAGGGCTAAGGAACAAATGGTAAAAACAGTAAAATAAAATCAGAAAGGAAATGTATTCGTCCATTTTCACACTGCTATACAGATACTGCACCAGACTGGATAATTTATAAACAAAAGAGGTTTAAGTGATTCACAGTTCCAGATAGCTGTGGGGAGGCCTTAGGAAAATTACAATCATGGCAGAAGGCGAAGGGGAGGGAGGCACCTTCTTCACAGGGTGGGAGGAGAGAGAGAGACAGAGAGAGAGAGAGAGAGAGAGAGAGAGAGAGAGAGAGAGCAATGGAAAAAGGGCCATGACTTATCAAACAACCAAATCAGCCACTCCCTCAGCACATGGCGATTACAATTCCAGATGAGACTTTGACGGGACACAGAGCCAAACCATATCAGGACATTTATACCCAAAGTCTGTGATATGAAGTTGTGTAGACTTCTTTGAAGTGGACACTGTTTAGCAGTAACCAGTACAAGAAGACAACCCTGCTCATTTACCCAAATTGTAGTATCCATTATTTTTTTTAAAAAGTATGTTCGTGTATATAGTTAGTAACTGCTGACACTCGGTCTTGAAAGAAGCTTTGCTTCTGATTCCTCTTAAAAATAATACAGTTCAGCAGGTCATAGGCTAAAAATAATAATACAGTATAATGTAGTAAGTATAAATATACAACTGGTTTTATAGGGCATTTTCTCTACAGACATAACTCATTGAATCTATGAGGAAAACACCATTTTCCTCATAGGTGAGGAAAGGGACAGTAGTTGTCACATACAGTTTTCTTGTATACAGCTTGTAACTGACCAATAGATTTTCTGACTGCAAAGTTCATGCTGTCTTCTCCACATTATAGTTCTTCATTCCCATATATTTCACATCAGACCTCTTCTGTTGGCTTACTGTTTGGTCTGTTGAGTTGCTTTGGGGAATACATAACCTTCAGTTCCCTTTACTTAAATAGGTAGGACCTCCATTCATGCATAATAGTGCAGAACTATCCTATATAAAAGTAGGATAAAGTATTTTATCTGCTATTTATCAGCCATGTGACTGGGGGCAACCCATTTGGTCTTTCTGCGTCTTGGTGTCCTCATCTGTAAAATTGGAATGAATAAATGATATTGTATGTGTAATAGTGACTTGAATAAGAAATGGTTATATCTTTGCTTTTTATTCTGTTTCATTGAATGTTTCTGTAATTTTCCCATATGCATTTGAAAAATTCATCCAAACCTGACCAGTGCTATATAGTGTCTAAGTAATGCTAATAATAGCAAAAACATAATTTTTTTTGCCCTCTGTGTGTACTAATATGTTGATCCCCCTGCACCCTCTTCTTAGCTTGCTTGTTTTTGGCCAGCTGATACTTGAAGGAGTATGTTATCCTTTACTCTGATTGTTTTTTTTTCCTAGCCTGTGTTGGTGTTTTATTTGTTTGCATCAAGTTGTTTTATGACAGGTTTCCTAGGTTATCAAGATTCCTTTTATTTCACATATCTATATTTTTGGCAGCTCTGCTTATAGTGAATGACCATCCAAGTCCACTTACGGTTTATTTAAGAGATGAGGTCTCACTATGTTGCCTAGGCTGGTCTCAGACTCCTGGCCTCAAGTGATTCTCCTGCCTCAGCCTGCCAAAGTGCTGGGATTACAGGTGTGAGTCACTGTGCCTGGCCCCTGGTAGTGATTTAAAAGACTTGATAGGATTTTGTTCTAAGAGGAAACAGAAACGCACTCCAGCTAGCTTTTAAGAAAAGAGATTTATGATAAGAATTTAAAGAGGGCTTATAGGAATGCAAGTAAAACAGTTTAACAGGTCTTGGGCAGTTGGCTACTCTGAAGTTTTTGTTTTCTTCTCATGGCTTCTCTCTTGACCCATTAAGCATGTTTTGTTTTTTTTTTTTCTTTGTCGTCTTTTTCTTAAACAATCTTTTTATTATTGATTTCTGACTTTATTACACTTAAACTAGAGACTGTAGACCATATGTACTGAATTTTCAGTGTGTGAGACTAATTTTGTAGCCAAGTACTTGGTGGATTTTTGTACATGTTCCATATGTGCTTACAAAGTATATTCTTGTGTATATAGTGAGTTCAGGTTTCCATACATGTCTGTTAAATCAGACTTGATATTAGTGTGGATTGTGTCTTCTGTATAGTCTTTTGTCTGCTTCTTTTTTGACCTTTGGGTAGAGATGTTAAAAATCTCATGTTATGACAATGGATTTTTCTTGTTCTTCTGTCAGATTATTTTTCCCCACCTCCCATGAATTTGGGGGCTACTTTGTAAGTTATTTATGACCCGTACATCTTACTGAGGAGTTATTCATTTGTCCTTAGATTTCCCTTTGCTTGTTTCTTAGTATGATTTTTCGAATTCAGGTATTTGATATTAATTTTGCATATTTGGTTCATATTTACTTTGTTTAGGATGTAAACATTACACTTGACTGGAATTTTTTTGCTCATTATTTTGAGGGGTTTATCTATATTAATATATTTTATTCTATTTTATTGATATTAATTGCTTATGTTCTGTTTGTACTGTACTTTTCTCCGTTCTTTCACTTACGGACATTTTGGAGTTGTTTGTTTTGTTGGAAAAGATGATACTGCATAGATAATTCTTATGCCTCCCTCCTTGAGCTAGATACTAGAGTTTTGAAAATATATCTTAACAGCAGATTTGTGGGTGGAAGGTATATACATCTTATACATCTTCGGCTTTACCAACATATCTAAATCTCTCTCCAAAATAATCAGTTGACTTATTTGGGTTCTGTGTCACTTTTTTTTTGAGACAAGTTCTTGCTCCATCACCCAGGCTGGAGTACAACAGCACTGTCCTGGCTCACTTCAGCCTCTGCCTCTTAGGCTCAAGGGATCCTCCCATCTTAGCCTCTGGATTAGCTGAGGTCACAGGCACAGGCTACCACACCCATCTTTTTTTTTTTTTTTTTTTTTTTAAAGAGAGAGAGTCTCACTCTGTCGCCCAGGCTGGAGTGCAGTGGCATAGTGTTGGCTCACTGCAACCTCTTGCCTCCTGGGTTCAAGCAGTTCTGCCTCAGCCTCTCGAGTAGCTGGGATTACAGGCACACGCCAACATACCTGTCTACTTTTTGTATTTTTAGTAGAGAAAGGGTTTCACCGCATTGGCCAGGCTGGTCTCAAACTCCTGACCTTATGTGATCTGCCCACCTCAACCTCCCAAAGTGCTGGGATTACCGATGTGAGCCACTATGCCTGGCCTCGCCTGGCTAATTTTTAAATTTTCTATGGAAATGAGTCTTGCTGTGTTTTCCAGACTGGTCTCCAACTCCTGGGTTCAAGTGATCCTCCCACTTCAGCCTTCCAAAGGGATGGG
Source organism: Alouatta palliata (assembly GCA_004027835.1). Taxonomy (NCBI): domain Eukaryota; kingdom Metazoa; phylum Chordata; class Mammalia; order Primates; family Atelidae; genus Alouatta; species Alouatta palliata. The sequence goes on from PVKV010000302.1 coordinate 4,188, forward strand.
ATTACAGTAGTATGAGCTACCGTGCCCAGCCCTGTATCACCTTTTTAAAAAAGACCTATTTTTTAATATAGCCCATTTCTATATTTTTAAAAATTTGAATCTGAGAGTCTGTATTTTAACGAGAGAATTTAATGTTTTTATATGTATTGTGATCACTGATGAATTTAGGTTTATTTCTGCTGTCAAGTACCACCCTGGTTCAGTCATACAGATAAAGATCAAGGTGTAGATCACAGGCATGCCCACTTGCCATGGGCTTTTGAGTTTAGACGGGCACATGTCCTGCACAGGAAGCAACGTGGTAGATTTTCCAAGCATGTATAGGTCAGCTATTCCTTGCAGGCCAGTAGAGAGTTTCATGAAGAGAAGATACCTGCCATTAACTTATTAGTGTACATGAACAATTAATTTAAATTCCCAAGTTTTCTGTTTGTAAAACAGACCTACCAAGGTCTCATTGTGTTGCCCAGGTTGGTCTCAAATTCCTGGGCTCAAGCAATCTGCCCACCTTGGCCTCCCCAAGTGCTGGGGTTACAGATGTGAGCCACTGCACCCAGCCAGTTGCATTTTAGTTGAGTTTAGGAACTGTAACCATAAAGGGCTGCTAGGTAGCAAGCTGGAAGGAGCATGCTGCTATGTGCAGTCCTGGATTTTTAACTGCTTATATTAGCAACAACTTGGACACAGTCCAATTTGGTTGAAGGAGTTAATATATAATTTAGATTTTAACTGACAGAATCCAAAATGACCTTGGTAGGCAGAATGATTAGCTAAATTTTAGCAAAATTTATTTAAATAAAAATGAAGTTAAATCCCAGTATTTGCTAGTAAAATAACCATACAAATACAAAATGGAGATCAGCTGGTTAAATATCCGCATGTCTAAAAACTTAGTTTTACATTACTTGATTCATATGAGTCAAATAAGTAATAAAGCAAACAAAAGAATAAATGTGATGCTAGATCAGTAAAAATATAATGTACAGATAAGGCAGGTTCTACCCTGTCAGGCCTCAACTGCAATTCAGTTCTGAAACTCTCATTTTAAAGGGTTATCTACAAACTGGAGTCTGTGCTCAAGAGACCAGTAACATTGGTATGAAGGCTGTAGCATTCGTGACATTTTAGGAATGGTTGGGTAACTGAACCGTTTTAAACTAAAAAAGAAGACTTAAAGGAAAATATAATAATGACTTTCAGATACTTAGGTGACTGACATATGAAAGAGGGACTCATACCAGGACTGTAAGTAGAAGACCTACAGTTGGACCCTTCATAAAATGGAAAGAGCTTGTTCACTGGTAAGTTAATTTGTACTGGAGTAGGAGTTTGATTGACACATATGAAGGCTTGGAAGATGGAGTTTATTCAAAGGATAGAGATTTGCACTTGATTTTTTTTTTCTTTTTAAAGACGTTTAAGATACTATTGTGGGCTGGGCATGGTGGCTTACACCTGTAATCCCAGTGGGAGGCCAAGGCGGGTGGAATGCTTGAGATCAGGAGTTCAAGGCCAGCCTGGCCAACATAGTGAAGCCCTGTCTCTACTAAAATACAAAAATAAGCTGTTGGTGGGTGCCTGTAATTCCAGCTACTGGGGAGGCTGAGGCAGGAGAATCGCTTGAATCCAGGAGGCAGAGGTTGCAGTGAGCCAGGATCACACCGCTACCCTCCAGCCTAGGTGACAGAGCAAGACTCCGTCTCAAATGAAGATCATCCCACCCTACAGGGAAGACCAATTTGCCACAATAACTACAAGAAAATGTAATAAAAATATGTACAGAAGTACTGAAGGTGTGTGGACAGGGTACTTTGTAACTGGAATGAATGGCTTATAACAGATTTCAGATTGTCAGTAAATCTTTATTGAGCACCTGCTTACTGTATGCTGAGTATTATGCTGTGACATTCATATATGTTCTCATAGTAATCTTAGTAGCTAGCGATTAACCCCATTTTCCAAATGAAAAATCAATAACCAGACACGGTGGCATGTGCCTGTAGCTACTAGGGAGGCTGAGGCAGGAGGATTGCTTGAGGCCAGGAGTTCAAGACTGCAGTGTACCATGATCACACCTGTGAATAGCCGCTGCCCTCCATCCTGGGCAGTATAGTAAGATTCCATTCTCTTTAAAATAAAAAAATAAATAACAAATGAAAAGTCAGGTGATAGGTCTAGACTTGGTCTAACTTGTTTGAATAGTTGTCCACCTAATCAGTAGAATTAGTTTGTGCTTTTGCCCCATCTTTATATTAATTATGTGAGAAGTACTGAGCTGAGCTCCTCACACTTATTTTGCCAAGAAGGTTTAATGACTTTATAGACCAGAAGTGCTGTAAAAAATGTGGCAGTAAAGGATTTTTGTCAGGACTGGGGGAAAGGGATGTGATAATTAAGAGTAAGGAATCTTGGGACCATACTGTGAAGAGCATTGTGTGACATAGTTTAAGGAGTTGCTTAACCCGCTGGACGTCTTCAAAGAGAGAGTCTTATTCCCTTCCCTATTCTCTAAGGGGGGCAAATTTCTACCCTAAAGTCACATATTTGTACAATAATAAACCTCATTCACCATTCACCTATTTTTTTCTTGCTAGGCGTTTACCCACACCTTTTCTGGCTTAAAGTTTCATTCTTGGAGAATTTATAGGAGAAATAGAAAAATCATGTTGGATTTAAGTGTGAATATGTAAATTTTCAGTCTTAGCCATGAATAAGTCTTACTCAAAAGTACTGCTGAGTAGTATTCTTCAGAGACTTTCAGGGGCAGGGAGGAGAAGGGAATCCAAATTTTCTATTTCACAGTGCATTATTTTACTTGCAGGCTTTCTTGTATTTTTCTTATCAGATCAACATTTAAAGTAGCTGTGTTGGTCACACTGGAAGTTTTACTTGTTATTTAAATGTAGTGTCACTATGGAGGCAGTTGGATGAGGCCAGTAAAAGTACTGCTTATATAGCGTTGATATAAGTTCCTCTTTACACCTTACATATGTAAGCAAGCATGGTAAACACTGGCTTACATCCTTCCAGAAATTTTCTGTACCTCTATAAGCCTGTGTACATGTGTCCCAATTCTACCAGTAGGATTACACAATCACTACTGTTCTACAACTTTTTTTTTTTTTAAGGTAAATCCTGAGTGTCTTTCCATATCACCACATATAAATCTCTCATTTTTTAAAAACCCTCTTACAGCTGAACCACAATTTATCAGTTTCTGATTCTGTTAGTCTAGGTCTGTGGTAGCAAATAATAGAAGCCAACTCTGGTTAATGTAAACAGAAGATTTTATTGGAAAGATTGGATAGTTCACAGACAGGAAAGCAATAAAATCAAGTTTGAAAATGGGCAAAATGAAGGAAGGCAAGGCACAGCCAAATTCCTGTTGTCAATACAGCCTGCTGGAGAAGATGCTGGATGCATACCACTGGCCTCCACTGCTCTCCAATCTCCACTGTAGCCACCACGTATTGTCCTTTGATGGTCCTGGATATTGCAGTACTTCTTCAAGATTCTAAGTTCTAGATAGGAGTATCTCATTGGCTCAGTCTAGGACACATGTCTTCCTACCTTGGCTGCTAGGGAGCTCAAAGAAGAGTGCTCTGATGCTAGGTAGCCAGAAATAGCAAATGTCCACCTACACCTGCTTTGATGAATAACATTATAGACAGTGTTGCTCTTAGCCTTCTTGTGCATTTGTGCAAGAAGTAAAATTTCTGGGCCAACTGGTATTTACATTTAGCATTTTGGTAGGTATTGCCAAATTACCTTCCATTGAAAGTATCAATTTAGAAAGAATATTTAATTTTGACCTTCGTGTATATTTCAGATACTTACAATTCAACAGGCTAACTCCAACGTTGTGTATCTTAACTGATGCCTAGTGTTTGAGAATTTAGCAGTTTGATTTTGTTACTGTTAATACATTATTTCTTTGGTTATTATTAATCTGTCAGTTGCATGAAATAGTTTTTCTGCTTACAACCTTTGACTTTAATACAAACCATTTATATTATACAACTTAGAGATCATATATGGTAAATTTATTACATAATTATATTTTACATTTACATCCAGTTTGATCTGTACCATCATGAAAAAATTTTCAAATAACTTTATTGAAATATATTTCTGAAATACTGCAGTTCTCATTTGGAATTTTTAATTACAAAAGGATTAGGAAAATAGATTAAAGTGTGTTAAGATACCTGATGTATCTATGTGACTTAATTGGAGCACTTTATTATTTGGGATAAAGTCAGCATAGTGGAAATAGTATTCTTTTAAAAAAATTTCTGTTTGTTAAATTTCTGCAGTGTCAGAGTCATTTCCCTTATAGAATGTTCCTTTGATCCCTAGTATTGGTATCTGGAAAGTGAGATGGCATTCTTTCTAGGTAGCAAAGATATTGGTTACAAATAGCAGTATGTATCTGAGAAAGAACAAATTCAAGAGGTTGAGTGGCACAGTGGAGAAAGAAAATATGATTTAGAATCAAAAAACTTGATTTTGAGTTTCACTATGTCTCTTACTATTTATGTTAAATTGCCAACAAATGATTCAATCAGATTTTTCCTTTGATCTCTGTCCTTGTAAATATTGATTAAAAGAGAATAGAAATATTCCAGATTCTTCCCAGTTTATTTATTTTACCATCAGTATTAGCAGAAATGTGGATGAGATCTTTTGTTGTATATGAGTCGGATTAGATACTACACAGTAATTTTTAGGTTTGTTTTTTATAAGCCACAGTATAAGGTATATTTTACACTGCAATCTAGGGTTCATGTGTGTAAATGCATATATATCTCTAAAACAAAAATTTCCAAGTGTGCTTATTCTAATCTGTAACATATTTGCTATTTTGTTCTAATTATTATTATTATTATTATTTATTTATTTTTTTTTTGGAAATGGAATTTTGCTCTTGTTGCCCAGGCTGGAGTGCAATGGCACAAGCTCAACTCACAGCAACCTCTGCCTCCTGGGTTCAAGCGATTTTTGTGCCTCAGCCTCCCAGGTAACTCAGATTACAGGCATGTGCCACAACACCCAGCTAATTTTGTATTTAATAGAGAGGGGGTTTTTCGCTATGTTGGTCAGACTGGTCTTGAACTCCTAACCTCAAATGATTCACCTGCCTCGGCCTCCCAAAGTGCTGGGATTACAGGCGTGAGCCACCGTGCCTGGCCATCTAATTTTTTTTTTTTTTTTTTGAGACAGTTTCACTCTCTTGCCCAGGCTGGAGTGCAGTGACACAATCTCAGCTCACTGCAACCTCTGCCTCCTGGGTTTAAGCAATTCTTCTGTCTCTGCCTCCCCAGCAGCTGGGACTCCCCAGATGCATGCTACGACGCTCAGCTGAGTTTTGTGTTTTTAGTAAAGAGATAGAGTTTAACCATACTGGTCAGGCTGGTCTCATTCTCCTGACCTCAGGTGATCCACCCACCTCGGCCTTCCAAAGTGCTGGGATTACAGGTGTGATCCACTGTGCCCTGCCCATCTAATTCTTTTTTAATGCTAGTTCCAAGCCACTAAATTGGTTTTGTGACCTAACTAGTTATGGCTTACTGTCTAAAAATCATCAGAAGACATCTCTAGTTCCAACAAAACTGACATCATACAATTCTAAGAGACATTTATAACTGTTTTCCTTTTTATTTTACTTATTTATTTTGAGACAGGGTCTCACTCTGTTGCCCAGTGGGAGTGCAGTGGCATGATCATGACTCACTGCAGCCTTGACCTCCCTGGCTCAAGCAGTTCTCCCGCCTCAGCCTCCTGAGTAGTTGGGACTATAGGTACACACCACCACAGCTGGCTAATTTTTTGTTTTTTCTGGAGACAGGATCTCACTATGTTGCCCAGATTGGTCTCAAACTCCTGGCCTCAAGCAATCCTCTCACCTTAGCCTCCCAGTGCTGGGATTACAAGTTCGAGCCACCGTGCCTGGCCATATAGCTCAGTTTTATTCTTCCTGATTTTTCTGAAACATGCCAGCCATTTTCCACTGTTAAGACAAACTAGTGGGGAAAGTTCCATGAGTTGAAAGGAAGAAAGGAATAGGAATGCCATTTTTGCCGCATTCTTACTTGCTATTAGATTTAATACCTCTGTAACTTATTTCCTAATAAAATCAAATACTCTATTTTATTTTCCAATTTTTAAAGATTTAAATCATATCTAGCTTTGTATTTGTAAAAATACTGCACTTAAAGACAAATTGTGTCTTTCTAAGAAAATTTAAATTCTACCTATATTCAAATACCCTCAACTTTACCAAATTAAATTTGGCTTATCTAATGAAGGATATATTATTCATGTAAGTTGTATCATTTGGAGTTCAATTAGGAAATAAAAACTACACAGAAATTTGAACAGAGAAAGTCTAATATAAAGAATCCTTAACTGTAACATAGAATTAGAGTAATGGGGGAATTGGCCAAGAGGTAGAGAGAACTCTGAAGACCATAGTAACAGCGGATAAGATAATAGTCGCTACCTCTAAGGCTATGCAGAGCATGGAAGAAAGGAACAGATCTGACATCCAGACCTCATTGTAGGGGGCATGGCTGAGGCCTACTGAATGTCAGAGAAGTTAACTAAGGGGCTGAGATGGAGTGGAAAGCTGCCCTCTTCGTGTTCGGGGAAACCTTCCATGGTGTATGTGGCCTGGGAACTCCATGAGAAGCAACCTGAAGGAGTGCTAGGGGCAGATGGCCGTAGAGGGGTGCTGAGTGCTAATGAAGCTGTCATGCCCTGTGCCCTACCAAGGTAGAAAGGTTTCAGTCTCACTTGAAGGACAGTGAAGGATGGATTTGGAGCTAGGAGGCAGTCAGTTGATAACCTGGCACATGAGTATATTCACTACCTTTTCAAAGAAAAACAACACTTAAATTAGGGGCAGATAATGCAAATACAATTCTAATTTAATGCAGTCACATTTTCATTCTCTAGCATCTTTTTCCATCTGAAAAATCTGTTTAATAAAAAGTTTTTTTAGAAATTTTTAGTTTTTTTCCTTGAAATGTAGACTAGAGTTGTTTGATAGAATAGTCTATCACTTTGTGATCTTTCCAGTGAGCATGAGATGCATTAATTCATTCAGTGAGCATCTGCTTTTAAGCCAGTCCACTGTGCAAAGTTGTTTTCAAAATACAAAAAGGCAAATATTACTGCTCCCGAGGAGTGAAGCTAGATGTATAAACTGATAATAAAAGTACCATGTGATAAGTGCTTAATCAAGTATATCTGTATATTTTGGCCTTAGCAGATAAAGTGAGCTTGTCTAGGTATTGGGAAAGAAAAAAGAAGTGTAGATGAGTTATCTCTTTTATTTCTTACAATAGCCAGTGAATAAGATGAAGTATAATTATCATTACACAAATAACCAAACAAGACCTAGAAACCTGAAACAACTTTTTCTATCAGTGTCAAACACAGGATTCAAAGCTAATCCGGTAAATATTTATTATCTCTTAAATTGGCCATATACTTTTAAATGAAGAAGGCATGAGTTCATCAAATATAAAACACAGGACTAAATACAATTGTGAAGGATTTAAAAAGTGGATGTGACATGTCCTTGCCCTTAAGGGGTTTACAGTCTAGCTGTGGTCATAGAATATGATAAGGGCTCCAATTGACAACTGGAAGAAAGTATGGCATTGTGTAAGATAGGAAATGCTTTTTTCCTCCTTCTTGGAAAATCATAGGGTACAATAACATTTGAGTTGATTCTGACAAGTAGAAATGGTAAAAAATCAAAATATAAAAATAGTAGTAAACAGGAAGGTAGTTCTCACTTACTGCACATCTGCTAAGTTCCACACAATGTACATACTGTCCTTGATATGAACAGCCCAGTTTAACTTTAGGATGGACCCTGTGTCAGGCTATTATGACAAATAAGGCTGGAAAGATAAATCCGTTAAACGTGATGGACCTAGGGAAGTACATGTGACAGATTAAGGTAGAGTTTGAACTCTATTCTGTGGACAGTGGAATGCATTGAAGTTTTTAAAAGGAAGATTACACAACTAGAATCATAATTTCAAAACCAAATACAGCATATATTCATATTGTAACATAGTGACATAGACATACTAGATGTTAAATGTAATCCTTCTGTCTCATCCATTCTCTTTTTCTCATTCATTTCTGGTGTGGTCATATGTACGATCAGTTAGAAGGGTGTGGGTATATAGTTAGATGGTAATTAAAATGGTCCAGAGAAGAGGTTCCTAAAGGCCTTGTCTAAGGCAGTGGTAATGAAAATAAAAAGGGGGTTACAGATGAGAGCTGGAATTATCAGTAGTTAGTGAAGGATATCGTAGGATATGGAAAGTGTTAAAAATGGAGATAATTTTCAGGTAACTTTCCATTTCTAAAAGTGTATATACTTCAAATGCAGGCTCGCTTTCTTGCTTTCTTTTTCTTTTTTTTGAGGCAGAGTCTTGCTGTGTTGCTCAGGCTGAAGTGCAGTGGCGTGATGTTGGCTCACTGCAACTTCCGCTTCCCAGGTTCAAGCAATTCCTGTGCTTCAGCCTCCCAGTTAGCTGGGATTACAGGTGCATACCACCACGCCTGGCTCATTTTTTTTGTATTTTTAGTAGAGATGGGGTTTCATCATGTTGGCCAGGCTGGTCTGGAACTTCTGACCTCAAGTGATCTACCTGTCTCAGCCTCCCAAGGTCCTGGAATTACAGGCATGAGCCATCGGGTCCAGCCCATTTTTTTTTTGTTAAATATAAAAGTAATGTATATACACGATAATATTAAAACAATATGGAAGGGCAGAAGATTGGATATGGTGCTGAGAGATGACATTATATAAGACACAATGGTGGACATAACTTTTCCCTATGTGAAAACTTTGGGACAGAAGTCAGCTTTTCTAGTGTGGGCTGTGCATAGTAACTTCCTTCCCAAGAATACAATATGGAAAAGAGGGGGAAAGATTCTTTGCAGTGGAGAAGCCTGACAAACTACCTCAGCCAGGTTATGAAGGTTAAAGTCAACATTGATATGATGTAATGAAAATGGTATTCTTTCTCTGTCATCTTCCTCCCAAACACTTATAATCCAAGTCTAATCATGAAAAAAAAGACATATTTCAACACAGGGCATGTTACAAAATACCTGATCAGTACTCCTCAAACTGTCAAGAACATCAAAAAAAGGAAAGCATGAGAAACTGTTAGAGCCAAGAGGAACCTAAAGAAGGCCTGACACCTACTCATAGTTCTTCTGGAGAAGGACTGCTTGCCTTAAAACGACCAGAAGACTTAATTAGATTCTTGGGCCCCACCAAAGACATACTAAATCTCTGGAGTGGGGCTTCAGGAATCTGCTTTTTTGTTTTTTTGAGACAGGGTTTCACACAGTCACCCAGGCTGTGGACAGTAACGCCTCAGCCTCCTCAGGTGATACTCCCACATCACCATCCAAGTAGCTGAGACTACTGCCATGCACCACCAACCAGCTTGTTTTTTGTAGAGGCGTCATGTTGCCCAGGCTGGTCACAAACTCCTGGGCTCAAGCAATCAGTCCTCCTGTCTTGGGGTCCCAAAACACTGGGGTTGCAGGTGTGAGCCATCACACCTGGCCAGGAATCTGCATTTTTAATGAGTACTACTTGTAATTGTTATACCATTGATTTGGTATTTAAATATTGAGCTCTCAAAATGCTGTCCTACCCTACCCTGAGTAAAGGAAGAAGGTAAGGTGACTTTATGGTAGCAACTCTAATAGCAGTATTAATAAGTGTAGTGATTTGTATTAATTACAGGTAGTGATCTGTGTATATCCAAGATATCCACACAAGGCCTTAAAAGATAATATTTTGCACACGTGCTTTTTATGCATTAAACAAATATTTCATGAATACTAGCGGAATGGATCATTCTAGGTGCTTTGGAGAATGAAAAGATGAATAGGAATACAGATCTTGCCCTGAAGAAACTTTGTTTATAAATGTTGTTAAAAGAGGCATTTAAATAACTGTAGTGTAAGGTAAAAGTTAGTACATAATAACTGTCATTTCAGAGGTAAAGTCTTCTGGAAGTCCATTAAGGGAAAGATCACATATAGAATAATACTAGAAGAGGCTGGAGGGTGCCCATGGCTTTCTGTTTGTTGAGGAAAACAAATAAAAAACCTTTGTCATCTGGACAGGTGCTCTCCAAAGTCTCAGGGTAATTCTTTGTGTTGGAACTTTTCTTTTTTCTTAAGCCTCTCAAACCTTCTATCAGGTTTAGGATTCCAGTTAGTGATATTTCCTACTTGTGATAACTGTGAGAATTTGATGTACAAGACTTGACCAACCTTCTCCTGAGTGTGTTCGAAGATGGGAGAGTTGAATGCATTTGTCAAAAGATTTCCAGGGAGAAGCAGGCAATAAAGATGCAAGAAAAAGGAGCTGTTAGGTCTCCAAACTGGGAGAAAAGGATGAGATCTCGTTTTGAATTGTAAAGGAATATACTACTCTCTAGGATGTAAAGAAAGGATAAACTACATGGACATCTAGAGGAAGTGTCAAGTGAAGAAGTGATCCATGTTGGATTTTTGTCTTTGTTTGTTTGTTTAATTCAGTGATAATACCGGTAAGTTATTATATAGTGCTTCCTATGTGTTCTCAGTGCTTTATGTATGTTAACTGGTTTAATCCTCACAACTCTTGTTGTGAAGTACATATTGTTCTTATCCTCATTTTGACGATGCACCCAAAGGCCAAGTCGTTTATCCAAGATCACCCAGGCGGTGCTTTTAACCACTACACAGTGCTGACACTTTAATCAGAATCTCTGGAGGTGTGAGGCCTCAGCATCAGTTTGGGTTGCTTTTTGGTTTTGTTTTTGTTTTTTGGGTTTTTGTGTTTTGGTTTTTTTTGATGTAGATTGAAAATTACTAATGGATAGAAAATGATTGGAAATTGGAGCTACTTCACATGGAATGGCAAAGGATGACACTGGTAATGTGGAATGTCTATCTACGTGGAGAAAAAGGGAGAGGATGTGCACAGGCCTTGTTCTTGGTCCAGAATGAAAGTCATTGGCAGGAGATAGTTTTTCACCCCATTTCAAATTGGGTTTTTATCAGAGATCCCAGCATAAATTTTTTTAAAAGACTAGATAGTTGTTTTTTATTTGATTTTCCATTTCTATTGGAAAAGTAGCAACAATAACAAAAAAGGTTTTGGAATTTGTCAGCCTTTACTCAAAATTCTTTTTTCTCATTCTGTTTAATTCTGTGATTAAAAAACAAACATGGCTGTGTCTCTGTCTTCTTTTTGCTGATTCCTCTTTACGTGTGGCTTATCTCCATCCTGAACGTCTTTCCTGAAATCTGTACTCACATATCCAGTTGCCTACTCACCTTTGTCTCTTAGATGAGTAATAGACTTGTCAACTCAAAGTAACCAAACTAGAACTGATGATCTGTCCACTCTCAATCTGCTCTACCTACATCCCCTATATCACTGAATGTTCTGTTTGATCGGCAAAAACGTTGGAGTCATTTTTAACATACTTCTGTTTCTCAAAAAATTCATATTCATATTGTCAACACATTCTCTTGGCTCTGCCTTAGTCACTTTGAACTACCCTGAGTACAACCACCCTGTCCAGGTCACCATTTCTTGCTTCATTGAGAAAGCTCCTTACTGTTTCACGCTTTTTTTTTTTTTTTTTTTTTCTCACTCCATCATCCAAGCTGGAATACCGTAGTGTGATCTTGGCTCACTGCAACCTCCACCTCCCAAGTTCAAGCGATCCTTCCACCTCAGCTCCCCCAGTAGCTGGGAATAGGGTGCTCACCACCCTGCCTGGCTAAGGTTTTTGTATTTTTTGTAGAAACAGGGTTTCACCATGTAGTCCAGGCTGGTCTCAAACTCCTGAGCTCAAGCAGTCCATCTGACTCGGCCTCCCAAAGTGCTAGGGAGGGCATGAGCCACCACACCTGGCTCTGCTTCTACTCTCATCTGCTTCTACATAAAAGTTTATTCTCATTGTAGCAGCCAATAGGCCTTGTAGAATTTAAGTAAAATTATATTACTCCTCTGCTGAAAACTCTTCAGCAGAGTTTTCATAAAATAGGGGATAAAATAAAATCCCCTATTTTATCTCAATAAACTTAGAAAGTTCTTTAGGTTCTGTGTGACTAGGCCACTGTCATTCTTATATCCTAGTTCCTAGGGACGTGGCTCTCCCTGCCTCCTGTGCTTTAGCCACATTGGCCTCATTGCAGTTTCTCCAAAATGTGCCACCTCAGAATTTTTCTTCTTAACTAGTACTCTTCTCTCAGTGATCCACTGGCCTATTTCCTCACCTCCTTTAAACCTGCACTTAAATCTCACCTTCTCAATGAGAGACTACCTGGTTTAATAACACACCTTCCGTCTTCCCCCACCCCAACATTTCAGGTCCTACATCGTTGCCCTGCTCTGCTTTTTCTTTTTACTATACCATTTAACACCCTGCAACTGATCGCTCTGTTTCTCTCTCTCCCTATCCAGTATCCACATACACATTTGTGCATACATGTTGGGGAAAAAAAAACAAGTTCATAGTCTCTTTCTCCCCATTCCACAAGTTTGTGATCCTTTGTCTTTGCACTGGAGATCCATGTGGCTAATGCTGAAAATGAATAGATCATGGTTCATGCTTTTAGGGAGTTTAAAGTATAAATAGACATAGGAATAGTGGTTTATTATTGATGGTAGCAACAAACATTTGTTGAATTTTTTTTTGAAACTTTACTGTGTGCCAGACACTGTTTTAAGGCTTAGCATTGATTAACTTATTTAATGTTCTCAATTATCCTATGAGATAGTGTTTTTAACCTACGTCTTATTGATTAGGAAACTAAGGCACTAAAAAGGTAACTACAAATGGTTTCTGTCTTTTGATGGTTTGACTTAGCAATTTTTCAACTTTACAGTGGTGCAGAGTAACATTCATTTAGTAGAAACTTCAGATTTTGATCTTTTACTATTTTTATTTTGTTTTAGAGACAGGGTCTTGCTTGTCACTCAGGCTGGAGCACAGTGGCTCAATCATAATTCACTGCAACCTCAAACTCCTGAGCTCAAGCAATCCTCCCTCCTTACCCTCCTGAGTAGCTAGGACTACAGGCATGTGCCACCACGCCTTGCTAATTTTTTTTTTTTTTTTTTTTTTTTTTTTTTTTGAGACGGAGTCTCATTGTCACACAGGCTGGAGTACAGTGGTGCGATCTTGGCTCACTGCAGCCTCTAATTCCCAGGTTTAAGCGATTCTCATGCCTCAGCCTCCCGAGTAGCTGGGATTACAGGTGCGTGCCACCATGCCCAGCTAATTTTTGTATTTTTAGTAGAGATAGGGTTTCGCCATGTTGGCCAGGCTGGTCTCGTACTCCTGACCTCAGGTGATCTACCCACCTTTTGGCCTCCCAAAGTGCTGGGATTACAGGCATGAGCCACCGCACCTGGGCTGATTTTTAAATTTTTTTATACCAATGGGGTCTCACTATGTTGCCTAAGCTGGTAAAGAACTCCTGGCCTCAAGTGATCCTCCTGCCTCAGCCTCCCAAGTTGTGGGAAAATAAATCCTCTGTTATCTTCATATTACTATGCTTTGTGACATGATAGATTTATTGTTTTCCATTTCAATTTAAACAGATATTTAGATGTTAACTTCAAATTTATCCGTGAAAAGAAAACATTATTAAAACTTTAAAGCTCTAAGTAAGAAATCACCAGGGCCAATTAATAGAGTTAGAAAGAAACTCGATGATTGTCTGGCTCAATTATCTAATTCGCTGTACATATAGTAAAATTACGTCTAAAAAGATGAAATGATATATGCAAAGTTACACAGTTGGTTAAAGCCCTCCCATCTTCTAGAGGTAGTGAGGAAAATTCAGCATTGGCTGTATGTGCAGATTTTCTTTCTGTTATTAATCAACAACTTAGACAAGTTTTCTAGTAAGAAAGGTATGAGGACAGGCAGAGGCTTGCTTTGTACCTGCTGTATGCTAGGGATATACTCCTGAATGTGATATCTGTCCTAATAGAGCTCATGTACTCTGTGACTTGAGGGTCACAATCTGTTATGGGAGAGCCTATAAAGCATGATACAATTAATAAAAATAATAGCTTTATTTGAGGGTTTTCTTGTTCTACACACTGTGCTTTTTGAGTAGTGATGGTTGTCTATAAGAGTCAGTATGTGGGATGATAAGATGGGGTTGAAAAAAGAAAAAGGGGGAAAAAAGTCAGTGTCCAACTAGAGAAGCAGCACAAGTAGGAGATATATGTGCAATGTGATTATTTTGATAGAGATGGGGGTTGAAACTGAAATTGATTGGTTTAATTGGTTTATGTGATTGTGGGGGCTGAACAAGGAAGTCTGAAATCGTCAGGACAGGCTGTAACCCACAGGTGTGGCTAAAGTTGCTGTCCACAGATGGAGTTATTTCTTCTCTCTGGGAAGTCCTTGTTGGCACTTTTAAAAAGTCAATCGACTGTGGATTTTTATTACATATATGATGCCTTCACAGCAACACCTAGGTTAGTATTTGACTGAATAACTAGGGTAGGGCCTAGCCAAACTGAAGCATCAAAGACCGTCATTTTGTTTTTTTCATTTTTATTGAAATATATTATGCACGCAGAAAAATGCATATGTCCTGATGTACAGCTCAAATAATTGTTATAAACTAGACACACTCAGGTAACCAGTACTGTACAGGGTCCCTTTTATATCTGTATATTTCATTTGCTGCTTATAACAATTCATTGAGATGTAGAGATTTCCTCCATTTTATAGGTGAGGATTCTGAAGCTCAAAAAGGTCAAGTACCCTGTGTTGTAGCTAATAAGTGACAGAGCTGGGATACTAATCAGGGTTTTGAGGCATATGTAAAGTATTACGGGAGCCCAAGGCTAAAATTGATTGATTCATTGGCATATGTGATTGTGGGGGCTAAACTATTAGTTCCGCTTGAGGATTGGTAGATTTTTGAAACAGGAATGTTCTACCAAAGCGGGTGTACAAGGCCTTGAGTTGAGTCTTAAAGCATGAATTTAAATTTGCCAGGGAGTGAAAAGTTCCTTGGTAAAAGGTACCAGCAAACCATATGATACCATTTCAAGGAACAAGAGATAGTTTGTTGTTGGTAACTATAGAGTCTTTAGACTATGCTGTCATAGTGTTAATCTGTTAGAGTAATAATTTGCAGCTCAGAAAGGACCTTGTGTACTATTTGAAGAGCTTGAATTTTTATATTTTAGTTAATATAACATGAGAGTGAGTTAATTGTGTCTGCAGTTTAGCAAATATTTCCACAGTGGTTTGTAAAATAGATTAGAAAGGCTGAAGGCAGAAAGATTTGGTTCTTAGTGAGAACTAGAACTAGAGGACTAATGATTCAGAGGAAGGTAGAGCATGGAATTCATGAAGACTTTCAGAGAGAATTGATGAGATTGATGAACCATTAGAGCTGGATGATGAAAGACGGGGAGTAATTAAGGATGATTCCAAGTTTCTTTGAAGTGTGAACCATTGGGAAACAATTCCAGAGATTAGGAAGTACTGAAGGAGAGCTGAGTTTTGGTCTGTTGTATCATGGGTAGGGTGAATCACAGGTTGATTGGGAGGATGATGAACAAGAGAATGAAAAAGAATGAATTTGGCTCTGGAAGTTTGAGTTTCAGAGCTGAAGGTGTTGAAGTGTGAATGTTTAGTAGGCAGTTGGAAATAATTGGAGTGAAGTTAAGGTGGTGGCTAGAGATGGATTTGATAATCACTGGCTAATTTATAGAAGTAGGTTGAGGCCACGGGACTGGATTAGTCCTCTCAAGTGAAAAGTAATGAAAGTTAGAGTGGAGAGTGGTAGGGAAGACCCTACAGTATTTTCAGGGTTACATGGAAGAAGAGGAGTTGGTTGTCATAGAATTAACATATCAAGGAGATAATAATCGTAGTCTGACAAAGCCAGAAGAGATTATTTTTAAGGAGGTTGTAGGCTGATGTATTATATAGATATAGTTTATGGGCACAAATGTATTTATCTTCAATAAATTGTGCTTGGAAAACTGGATAGCCATATGCAGAAATAAATTAGACTCCTGTCTCTCACCATATACAAAAATCAACTCAAAGTGGATGAAAGATTTTGGTCTTTCAAAACTAGACCCAAAACTATAAAACCACTAGAAGAAAATATTGGGAAAATGCTTCAGGACATTGGTCTAGGCAAAGGTATTATGAATAAGACTTCAAAAACAAAAAGCAAACAAAAAGGCAACAAAAGCAAAAATAGACAATGGGATATCAAACTAAAATCCTTCACGGCAAAGGAAACGATCAGTAGAGTGAAGACACGACTTTTAGAATGGGATAAAATATTTGCAAACTCTTTATCTTACCAAGGATTCATATCCAAAATATATAAGGAACTCAACAGTAAAAGCAAAAATAATGTGATTTAAAAATGAGCAAAGGATCTGAACAGACATTTCTCAAAAGAAGATGCACAAATGGCCATCAGGTATATGAAAAAATGTTCAGCATCACTAATCACCAGGGAAATGCAAACCAAAACCACAGTGAGATGACATCTCATCTTAGTTAGAATGGCTGTTACCAGAAAGACAAAAAATAGCATGCTGGTGAGGATTCAGAGGAAAGAGAATTCTTATACACTGTTGGTGGGAATTTAAATTATAGTCCCCAACAGAAACAGTATCAAGATTCCTCCAAGAACTAAAAATAAAACTATCATATGATTGAGCAATCCCACTACTGGGCATTTATCTAAAGGAAAATAAATCATTGTATCAAAGTAGAGTTAATATCTGCACTCCCGTGGTTGTTGCAGCACCATTCGCAGTAGCCAAGATATAGAATCAACCTAAGTGTCCACTAGTAGATGAATGGATAATGAAAATGTGGTAAATATACACAGTGGAATACTGTTTCAGCCGTAAAAAAAGATGAAATCCTGTCATTTGTGACAACATGGATGAGACTGGAGGACATTATGTAAAGTGAAATAAGTCAGGTACAGAAAAGTAAATACTGCATGTTCTCATATCCACAATAAGTAATAGCTTAAAATGTTGAGCTCGTAAAGGCAGAGAGTAGAATTGTGGGTATTAGAGGCTGGAAGGGTAGGGGAAAGGTGAAGATAGGGAGTGGTTGGGTAACAGGTACAAAATTATAGCAGGAATAAGTTATCCTGTTCTATAGTATTATAGGGTGACTATATTGATAACTTATTGTATATTTTCAGATAGCTGTAAGAGAGGATTTTTGAATGTTACCAACAGACATAAAATGATAAATGTTTGAGGTGAACAGATACACTAATTACCCTGATTTGATCATTACGCATTGTATACATGTATGGAAATATCACTGTCCCATAAATAAGTACAGTTATATGTCAATTAAATTTAAAAAAAAAAATTTTTTTTAAGAACATGGAAACTAGGTGTAGTGACATATGCCTGTAGTCCCAGCTACTTGAGAGGCTAAGGTGGTAGGATCTCTTGAGCTCAAGAGTTTGTGGCCATCCTGGGTGACGTAATGAGACCCTACCTCTTTCAAAAAAAAAAAAAGAATATGGAATCCTGAAAGTATTTAACCAGCCCTTATTCAGAATGAGATTAATATTACTAGAGTGATATATACTCACTTGTGAGGTGGGAAAGGGTTTTCTGGTTCTTCTATTATTTAAATGATTACCAAACTCTTAGATGATTCTTGAAGTCCCACAAGAAAACTTGTGATTTCTAACTGTACATATTTTTTCTATACCATGTGGAAAAATTGGGGATGTTAAATAACTGAAGATGTGTATCTCAATTACCTATTTTCAACTTTCGCACCTTTTAAAAGATAATTTTTCTTTCATGCTAGGTTTTGGACATAGAGCAAATTCCTTTGGTATGCTTGGTAACCAACTCTTTTAACTTAGAAAAACTGTTCTTTTGTCTTCTGTCCTACACCTGAAAGTCTGTTCAGAAGACTTAAAAATTAGATAAAATGAATTTGACTTTGGGCCTTTTGTAATATAACAAAGAAGAAAATTATAAGATCACATGTTTTCAAATTCCAGTTTCTTTTCACTGTCATTTCTAAAGAAAAATTTTCTCCATCTTGGCCAGGCATGGTAGCTCACACCTGTAATCCCAGCACTTTGGTAGGCTGAGGGGGATGGTTCACCTGAGGTCAAGAGTTTGAGACCAGCCTGGCCAACATAGTGAAACCCCGTCTCTACTGAAAATACAAAAATTAACCAGGCCTGCTGGTGCGCCTATAATCTCAACTACTTGGGAGGCTGAGGCAGGAGAATTGCTTGAACCTGGGAGGCCGAGGTTGCAGTGAGCCAAAATCATGCTATTGCATTTCTGGGTGACAGAGCAAAACTCTTTCTCAAAACAAAAACAAAGATTTTCGCCATCCCTTTTGTCTAAATTAAGTCTCATTTGTTTGTTTTTTGAGACAGAGTCTCACTCTGTTACGCTGGCCGGAGGGCAGTGGTGTAATCGTAGTAGCCTTGAACTCCTGGACTCAGACTATCCTCCCACCTCCACTTCTCAAGTAGACTGGAACTACAGATGCATACCACCACACCCATCTTTTTGGGGATTGTTTTGGTCTTTTTGTTTGAAAAGACAATGTCTCTCTGTTGTTGCCCGTGCTGGTCTTGAACTCCTGGGCTCAAGGGCTACCTTGGCCTCCCAAAGTGCTGGGATTACAAGCATGAGCCACAACACCAAGTTTGTTACCCTTTCTCATAGCACTTTATTTTCTTTCAAATGAGTCATAATTATTTCAGATTATTCATATATAGTATATTATTTCAATATTCATTTTGTTTAATTTCTCTACCTGTACTAGACTGTGAGCCCCATACACAGGAAACATGTTGGTTTTCAACACTACTGTATTTTCAAGTCCTAGTGCAGTGAATACTTAGCATTCAGTAAAGACTGAGTGAATGATTGAATTAATGTATGGTGACTGCCTTTAGTATTTTGTAGAAGTGCAGGATGCTATCAGTTAAGCAGCCGTTGTCTAGTGTGAGGATGAGAAAATGTTTCTTAGAGGACTTGAAATTGAAAATGATTTAGAAGCGGGTATGATGTTCAGTATCAAGTTTTTCTTAGAGGGCAAGTAGGATGAATATAGAAAATTTTCCTTTGAATTTGGAAATGTGGAAATTATTCATGACCTTTAATGGGGTCAATTTTAGTAGAGTGAGGGAATGCAATTCAGATTACATTTGCTTATGAAATGAATTAGCAAGAAAACAGAGTAAGGAGCTTTTCCCAGAAACGTAGATCTTAGACATGAGATCTACAGTTACATAAAAAACAAAAGTGCACAAAAATAGTACTGTAGTAGAGGCTACCAGGAGGACCTGGTTAGTTGTCTTCTACAAGTTTAGCTGCCACTTTTATCTTTCACATGGAAATATTAAATGAGTAAGAAAGGGTGAAAATGTACTTTAGATTGGTTTACAGCTTTCACCTAAATCATCAGTCCTCTTATTTTGCAAGAAATTAGAGTACTGAGGAAGTCATGGTAGATTATTCACAGTGTGCCAGAAACCCTGCCTGCCTCCTTTCCATGTGCTTTTTGTAAAGTATCTTAATTTCTGTGAATTTTATCACTTACTTATTTTTTTTTTTTAACTTTCAGGTGTTGGTAAATCATGCTTATTGCTACAGTTTACAGACAAGAGGTTTCAGCCAGTGCATGACCTTACTATTGGTAAGTTTTATAAAAAGGATGAAAAGTATTAAAAATTTTGGATAGTTTAAATGGAAAATGCTATTAGTGATGATGCTAAAATCAGTGAAACTGGATTTATTGTTATGTAGTTTAGTCTCTGTCACTTTTTTTTTTTTTTTAGAGTCAGTCTTGCTCTGTCACACAGACTAGAGTGCAGTGGCACAATCTCTCACTGCAACCTCCGCCTCCCAGATTCAAGTGATTATCCTGCCTCAGCTTCCCAAGTAGTTGGGATTACAGGGACCCGCCACCACATGCCCAGCAATTTTTGTATTTTTAGTAGAGATGGGGTTTCACCATGTTGGCTAGGCTGGTCTCAAACTCCTGACCTTGTGATCCGCTTCCCAAAGTGCTGGGATTACAGGTGTGAGCCAGCGTGCCCAGCTGTCTCTGTCACTTTTTAAAACATAATGTGTAGTAAAAATAAATATTACTCAACTTTGTAAAAGTGGGTAGCATGCTGAAAGACCTTTGTTTTTAAGATTTCAGTTGTAATTAACAGTGAAACAATTAAGAGACAGCATCCCATCATGGTAACAGCAGAAACTTTGAATCAGCTTTGGAAGTTGAATCAAGTCTCTGCTACTAACTTGCGGTGCAAGCCACTTCCCCATTTCATGTCTCAGTTTCTCTTTCTGTTTAGTGAGAATAGTAGTAGTACAAATCACATGAAGTTATTGTCACCAGTAAGTGAGTTAATTAATGTAAAGCATTAAAGTGCCTGGCAATGTGGAAAGTTCTCTAGACTTTCATAATTATTAACTGAGAAAAAGTACCACTGGGCATTTTGTATTTTCTTCAGTTGTAAAGAGTAAATGAAATAGTTACTGGTAAGAAATAGTCAACAAATATTACCTGCTGTTATTTAAAATAGTAATACTGTGACATGGTAAAAGCCCCATAAACTACATACCTCGACCATACCTCAGCTTTCTGTTAAAACTGCTCTCTGTAACCCTAATGTGACAGGCAAGCAGTCCAAACCCACGCCATCTTGGCCCCTGCGACTTGTAGTAAGTAACTAAGGTCTGTAATTTCCACCCTACCCAGGCAATGTGTAAACTAACGCTTATCTTGACTTCTGTGAACCACTTAAGTAAAATCAGAATGTCCAAAGTCCCCTGGCCCTCGGAATGTCCGAAGCCCTTCACCCCCCTCCCCAGGAGGTGGTTTACAGAATGTCCAAAGTCCACTGGCCCTGGGAATGTCCAAAGCTGCTTGCCCCCACCCCTGCCCAGGAGGCGGTTTACGAGCATAAAAGGTCTTGACACCCTCCTTTCGGGGCCATGGGTTGGAGAGACGTGAGTCCTCCATGGCCACTGGCAATAATGACCCTGCAATTTGGCATACTTTTGTCCTGGTGTTGATTTTCTGTGCTTGCTCTGGTACAGTATGTCCATTTTATAAATATGCAAAGGAAAAAAGATGAGTGAAAAGCTAAAAACTTTAGGTAATCTATTTAGGGTTCTTGTTTAAAAATTATATTTATATTCTGAAAGCTGAAGAATCTAACTAGATTATTCTTCTGTGGCTATAGCCCATAAACAACTGGAAATTAGTCCAATATGAAGAAAAAAATAATTGGAAATCTAGTCATTCTTTACAGCAAATTGTTTAATGAATCTTTTTAGATACTAACTGCTTTTCTGTTGACATTATTAACTTACCATTTGTAGCATGCTGATCCTTATGCCCTGTGTGTTTTTAAAATACCAAATCAAAGATACAGCTCATGAATCAAATTATTAATTGTTTTCAACCAAGCTGTAGGTATAATACTTTGTGGATATATTGAAATCTTTTGTTAGCAACTACTGTCATTATGACTGTCCATTTTCTATTCTAATTTTGATAGTTTTAAGTGCATACTATAATTATGGGTAAAACAGGTAATATTGTTTCGTGCTGGTCCTGATAACTTTGTTTTAACATTTTCTTTTGTTTTTTGAGATAGGATCTCATTTTGTAGACTAGGATGGAGTGCAGTGCTACAATCCCAGCTCACTGCAGCCACAAAATCCGTCCCATGTGATCTTCCCACCTCAGCCTCCCAGGTAGCTGGGTCTATAGGCGTGCGCTACCATGCCTGGCTAATTTTTTGTATTTTTGGTAGAGACAGGGTTTTGCCATGTTGCCCAGGCTGGTCTCAGGTGATCTACCAGCCTTGGCCTCCCAAAGTGCTGGGATTACAGGTGTTAGCCACTGTGTGCGCCTATTTAACTTTAAGGAGCTCTCTTCCCTGCCCCTCCATAGGATTTGCTCTTTGCTTAATAGGTTTGAAACTAGTTAACTTTTTAGGCATGACTCAGTTCTAAGACAACTAGCAAAACAGTTGTTTTCAGTATAGAATACTAAACAACAGTGTTCTTCCTTTTCCTTGAATCTTGCATGTAAATAAGTTAGTATGGCACACCAAGTAGAGAGGATGGACCTGAGCCTGCTTTCGGAAGTTGGCATAGGCCAAGCTTGTCCAACCCATGGCCTGCATGCAGCCCAGGACAGTTTAAAATGAGACCCAACACAAATTTGTAAATTTTTTAAAAACATTATGAGATTTTTTTTTGTTTTCTTTCTTTTTTTTTTTTTTTAATCTCATCAGCTATCATTGTTAGTGTATTTTATGTGTGGCCCAAGACAGTTCCTCTTCTTCCAGCGTTGCCCAGAGAAGCCAAAAGATAGGACACCTCTGCTATAGGCTGTACTTGTGGGGAGAGATGAAGGAGTAGACCTGAGAGTTGTTTGGAAAACTGTACCTCATATAAACTACCAGCTGGCTTCACACTAGGTTTGCTAATGGCACCGAGAAATAGGAGACTGAAAGAGAAGAAAAACCAAGGATCTTTTTCTCCTCGGGTCCACTGTGTGTTCTCCATTCCTCTGGCTCCAGCCCTTGCCTGGCAGGCCCAAGTGGTCTGGTTCCTGAGCTCTGATAACCTGTTTCTCTCTTGTCTTTCCAGCCTAGGGGTGGTAGCAACTTCCTGCTATTTGTAATCTCTGGGTTTATTCCCCATCTCCTTTGGGTTTTTGGAGGCTCTTTCTTTACTGTAACCAAGTCCTTACATTTAATTCCCTATGTCCTGTTTACTTAAGTGTGGTTTCTGTTTTTCTGTGCACCGACTGGCATAACATTCTTTTTCTTTCTAACTTTTACAGTTGGTTGTAAATGACAAAAATCTACCTAGATGGGCTTAAATAAAAGGACAATTTGTTATTTTAATATTCAGGTGTGTCTCCGAACCTGAGAGCAGGGAGCCAGTTGGGTCAGCCTGGAACCAGAGCTTAGAGCTCTTAAGGAGGGAACACGGAAGTTCTGTTTCTCAGTCTCCCATCCTTCCCTCATTGTCTCCCATTTTCTTCTAATGCCTGTTTTATTTTTCTCTCTCCCTGTTGACCATTGTTTTTGATTTCCATATCTCCATGATGGGAAATGGCCATTGTCAGTAGCTCCAAAGTTCATTACCATTCAGGAGAGCAGAGATTCTCTTTAACTCAATTCAGAGTTTCCTAGGGAAGAGAGTTTATGGGCTCAGTTTGGTTCAGGCCCACTTATCTCTGTTCTGTCGACACTGTTCATGGTCCCCAAATCACTTTCATACAACATGATTTCCAAATCGGTAGTTGTAGGGAGCAATCTGGGTGAGTACTCTTATGTAGCCATCACCAGAATTTCCTCACACCTGGGTATTTTAGCTTGTCATCATGTCTTTATCTTCTGTCTCCTATAATGATACATTCTCTACTCTGTTTGTAAACCACTGACTCCTGAGCTCATAATTCTTCTCAGTCTGCCTCTCTTGCTTTCTCTCCTACTTTTCCCTAACACTTATAGATACTACATGCCATCAGGTCTTTGCTGCTTGCTCCTCCCGGAACACTTAGTACTTTTTCACATCCTTAGTCTTTCTCTTCTCAGAGGATGTCATTGCTTGATACCTCTGCTTATTACAGTTCTTTTCTGAACAACTATCCATATCCCAAACTATAGACCCGTTTAAAAGAAGTGAGATTTGATACCCACACTTGTGGAGAAATACTTTTAACAAGAAGGGAACAGCAATAAAAAATGCTGACAAATAAGCAGGTGTGGTGGCTCACACCTGTAATCCCAACACTTTGGGAGGCCGACGCAGGCAGATCACGAGGTCAAGAGATCAAGACCATTCTGGCCAACATGGTGAAACCCTGTCTCTACTAAAAATACAAAAATTAGCTGGGCGTGGTGGCGCGCACCTGTAGTCCCAGCTACTTGGGAAGCTGAGGCTGGAGAATCACCTGAACCTGGGAGTTAGAGGTTGCAGTGAGCTAAGATAACACCACTGCACTCCAGCCTAGGTGACAGGGCGAGACTCCGTCGTCTCAAAAACAAAACAAAACAAAACAAAACTGAAAAACAGCCAACGTAGAGTAACTGTATAGGCACAGAGTTTCAACATAATGCTCAGCACCAGTATGGATTCCTAGTAGCTCATGCATTAGAACTTCATTGTTCATAGTCAGGATCAGTCCTCCGAAAAAGGCAAAGTAAATTTTATGGAGGATGAATGTAGGAAGTCCTGTCTTTTTACCTGCTGTGTGTTAAGGGAAACTATATAAATAGTTTCCTATTTATATAGTTTCCAGTGCATATTTATAAATAGATTGTTTTTTGTTAGGATCATAGTCCAACCATGGCTTATGGTTGGACTGTGTCCAACAGTCTGTTATTATAGAATGAAGATGGTAACGATCATAAACTATTTTTTTAATTGAAATTTTATTTTAGATCCTATAAAGTGAATGTAAATGTACTCTATACATTCACTATGCAGAATCAATATTTAAGATGCTTCAGGATATTTGAGTTAATGAAACTTTTAAAAAAATACATTTATCTGAAGCAAACAATGACGACCTGGCTCTGACAGATGGCCCTTTCTCACAGGGGCTGTCATCAGTCATGTGGGTGGTTTGGACATCCTAGTGCATAATATGGAATAATAATTATACCTGACATATTAAATACCATGTGCCAGGTACTGTTCTATTTTATATGTACTCATCCTTTTAATCTTAAAAAAAAAATCTCAGGAGATAGGTATTATGAATACCATTTCACAGATGAGAAAACTAAGACAAAGAAGGGGTTAACTTGCCCAGGGTCATAGAACCTAGTAGATGTCGATTATGAATGCTCAGTAAATGATGCAAGGATGATAACGATCTAGAGACAGTTAGAATGTGTACCTATTCAGAGTACACATTTGATTCTGGAAGGCTGGAAGTGAGTAACACCTCTGAAAAATCACTCTCTGACAATGTCAGGTAAGTGAGATCTTGACTTTGACTCCACAGAAATTTATCTGGCAGCCAAATTGACTGTTAATTGAAAATGGATCTGGGAAGAGAGCCTCAAAGGCATAGGGTATTCAATAACAATTTATCACATATAAAAAAGAGAAGGAAACCTTTCTAAATGGGCTTCTTAAGCATGTATACATCTAAGGAAAAGGATTTTAAAATGTTAATATTCCAGAAGACAAATCAAGTTTTTGGTTTCTATGTTTGTTTCTGAGGCTTCCAAGAGACTAGGACTCAGTATTTTCATCCACATAGAATTAAAGGGTAAAACCTACATTGGACCCAGTTGTGGGAAGGTAATTGGGAAAGAGTTATATTTCTGAAGCTGAAATTAAAGTGTGTTTGTTTTTGTTTCATATGATAGGAAAACAAAAATCAGTTTTTCAGTAATCAACAACACTTGTCAGTTTTTCCTTTTAAGAAGTGTATTTTTTTTTCCCACCACCATTTTTTAATCTCATGCCTAAATATAGTACAATAGCCTTTTAACTAGTCTCTTTGCTTCTTGTTTTTTTCTTTTTTTAAATTGTTCATCCTGACCTGGTTAATAAGTTAAAATGTCTATTATGACATTTCCCTGGTTTAGAAACATTCTTGATTTTCACTTAGTGGGTTTATTTAAAACTGGATGTATTTTTAGAGACAAAATTTTTGTTTAAAGATTTTAAGCTTCATGATCTCTATCTGCTTACTTTATTTATTGTTTTGTTTTTTGAGACAAGGTCTCATGCCACCCAATCATGGCTCACCGCAGCCTCGAGTTCCCAGGCTCAAGCGATCCTTCCCCTCTTCAGCCTCTCAAGCAGCTGGGACCACAGGCACAGGCCACTAGGCCTCGCTGATTTTTTAATTTTTCATAGAGATTGGATCTCACTCTGTTGCCCAGGCTAGCCTCAAACTCCTGGGCTCAAGCGATCCTCCTATCTTAGCCTCTCAAAGTGTGGGATTATAGGCAACACTGCACCACTGGGCCCAGCTGATCTGCTTAATTTGAATAAAGAGATGAACATACTAAAACCCAATTCTAACTAAATTAAGCAAAGGGAATATTCTATATCTGTAGTTGTATATGGAACCTACAGGAGGTTGGAAACTTGGAACTGGACAGGAACAAAGCATCTTGGAGGCCAGGAAGCAGAAACTGTTAACAGTCATCCTGCAGCAGGGGCAGTTGTGTTAGCTTCTCATCTGCTCAGATGGAGTGGTCGCAGGTCAATTTCTGTATCTTTAGCCCTCTGCTCAAGATAACAATTCCAGAGAGGCAGCATCTGCTTGCTGTTGCTAAGCTTGCCTTCCTTACTTGCCCACCATTGGTGTCAGGAGCATTCTTGGATCTGTTTCTAGTTCGTAGTTGTTTTTTGTTAATTTTGACATTATGAGCAATGTAGATAGTTTAGGATTGTGCTTAAAAGCCAGCCCATCATTGACAATGGAAGGAAAAATAATTTTTTTTCTCTCTCATTTGTAGGTAGAAACAGTAGATTCATTAGAAAGCCTCTACTCTGTCAGATACCTTGGTGACATGTAGAATTTTGTGATTCAGTACATTCCTTTTCAATACCGAGTATTTCAAAGAACATCTGTGCCATACTTAGCAACTGATTTCTTCCCTCAACTAATTTCATTTTTCATGTCATTAATGGATTTTGTGTGTATCCCCACCCTATGGCACAGAACAGATATGAATATATATACATATAGCTATGTTATAAATCTGTATGCATATGTAAATGGATATATATGTAAACATTGTAATGGTTTTATGTGGCATAATTTTACAATTTTTCAGTCTGATACATCATGACTACTGGATCTCTTTTCTCTAGTTTTCCTGTATTTCTAAGCCTGAGAAACGTGAACATCATCTTAGTTTCTTGGTGTTCATTAGGTCTGTGGGACAGAATAAATAGCATAAAAGCCCATTAGGTTTTATATCATAGGACAAATTACCTTTGTTTTTCACCCTCCTAATCACAATTGGGGAGTTATGGGATATGCTAAACTGGAATTCTAACATCAGGCAGTGTGCTCTTCCCTGGAAAACTAGAAGTTGTTTTTCTGCCAGGATGACATTTGGTTTTTGGTGACCATGTGTGTCTTTCCTTCACCCTGACTCTGGTCTAAATACTGATTGAACACACTCTAAACAGTAACTATTTGTTATAAGAGATATACTACTTTCAGAGTTGTCTTTACAGCTGTTTGCTCTTCTAAAATTATCCCCTATTTTTCTACTACTGTTTTGATGATTGAATGAGTACTTTCCAAAGATGACAAGTGCAAGTTAAAAGCCAAAGTAGTAAACTTGTAAGTATAAAGTCTGTATTCCCTTTGACTTGCAATCCTATTTCTTATAAATTGCCTAAAATTATAGTAAGTTGAAAAATATATGCAGAAAGTTCATTTCAGCATTCACTATTTAGTGAAAATGTGAGAACAACCTAAATCTGTAGGAATAAAGTAACAATTTAGTAAATTATCTATACACAAAAGAATATTATGTAAACATCAAAAATAATGGTGTATTTTTATGTTTATTGATTTGCAAGGATATTTGTGACACAGAATAATGTCTGTGATATATTATTAAATAAAAAGCAATAGTGGCCAGGTATGGTGGCTCTCGCCTGTAATCGCAGCACTTTGGGAGCCCGAGGCAGGTGGATCACCTGAGGTCAGGAGTTCAAGACCAGCCTGGCCAATATCTCTACTAAAAATAGAGAAATAGTGAAACCCTATCTCTACTAAAAATACAAAAATTAGCCAGACGTGGTGGTGGGCACCTGTAATCCCAGCTACTGGGGAGGCTGAGACAGGAGAATCGCTTGAACCTGGGAGGCGAAAGTTGCAGTGAGCCAAGATCACACCATTGCACTCCAGCCTGGGCAACAGAGCAAGACTCCGTCTCAAAAAAAAAAAAAGGCAAATTGCAGAGCAGTATTTATATGTTCCCATTTATGCAGAATTGTATACTTATTTCTACATGTGTATTTATTCATGGAGCACTGACTCGGAAGTATATTAAAATATTGGTTATAGCTAATGGCACATTTGGAGATTTCTTTTCTTGCTAATTATTCATGCTGGCACAATACTATGATATTGAAATATACCTATTTCTTTTAGTGATTTTTATACCATATGAATGTAATTTTTAAGAAATTTTAATATTTAACATTTGTGATTAATAATTATGGCTCTTGGATCTCTTTTTTAGTTTTTATGTTACTGAGCCTGCAAAACATGAAGACCACAGTTGGTTTCTTATTATTGACTCTGCCAGACTTTAGCATCTTAGTATTTTAATTATGTCCTTAGCTTATGACTTATTAGCACCTCTTCCTTAGCTTATATATTTTCTAAGAGTAGGCACTGCATTTGTTAAAGTCAATCTGTATATCACCTAGTATATCATGTCTTGAAAGTAAACATTCTGTTTTTAATACTTGAATGTGAGCTATGTTCCCACTAATTTTGTAACAAATCATTTTCTACTCTATTTAGGTGTAGAGTTTGGTGCTCGGATGATAACTATTGATGGGAAACAGATAAAACTTCAGATATGGGATACGGTAAGTATAGGAAGAATGCACTGTATGATCCCAGTAAAGCTGCTTTATAAAAGTACATTATACGTTTGTTTTGTTTTAATGTTATTATTTGCCTGTTATGGTTTGTTAGACGCTGACCTGTAGCCATGAGATGAAATGTGCTGGAGAAGATTGGTTTTTCTTATGCACTGTTTTCAATAGATGGGCCCCGGGTGTTGGTGTTAGTGAGCATATCTGAGTGGATGCTTATGTTGTGTGGTATTAAATGAAGCTCTAGAAACTGTGTTTTTAAGAACAACAATCAGCATTTCTCAAGAACACATAGGAAGTAAAATAAGAATATCAATATTATACAATTACTTATTCTGCAAGCTTATTATTGTACAAGTTTTAGTCCTAACCCCTTGAAGTCGTGTTGCTCTTAATCCAGTATCCTAAATCTGTCATTTACCCTTATTTATTGAGTACCTATTACATGCCATACAATACTGTTTTTAATAGTGGTTTCTCATCTGAACCATGGTATACAGAAAATGATTTGAGTGACTGCTTTCTCTATTCTCCCATCCTAGATGCATAAAAGTGAAGTTACTGTATTATATACATTAGGTGCTTTAAGGTAGCAATTTTCAAACCATTTTGTTTCAGAACTGCTTTATACTTTTAAAAATTAATGAAGACCCCCAAAGAGCTTTAGTTTATGTGGCTTGAAGGTATTAATATCTACCATATTAGAAATTTAAAATGAGAAACTTGCCAAATATTCAATCATTAATTCATTTTAAATTAATAAATTTATTGTTAGGGTAACCAATACAATTGTAATGGAAACTGCATTTTTCAAAAAAAAAAAAAAACTATATTTTTCTAGTAAGACTAGTGATATCTGTCTGCCTAATAGAAGACACTGGATTCTCATATCTGGTTCAGCACTGAGCTTTACGTATGTTGTTTAGTTGAAGTATATGAAGAAAATCCAGCCTCACACAAATAGGCAATTGGGAAATGGAGGACCATGTGGACCCTTAAAGAGTCTGAGGAATCCCCAAGGTCCAGGGATCACACTTTCAGAACCACTGCTTCAGTACATTAGGAGATAATTCTCCACAGAACCCCAGTTAAGAAAACCTGGAAGGGTCTTCTGTTATTTCAAAGATCATATTCTCTAAACTAGTAAATGAGATATAAAATACAGGGGATTTAATCATCATATACCCGTGGCCTATTTTTCTCAAGTCACTCAGTTTGTTTCTCACTTGTCATGTGTACTAGCCATTGAAAGAAGAAACCTTAGAGAACATCCAGTCTGTGAAGACCCCCTAGACCAAGCGAGTTGCTGAAGGCTCTTGCAGGACCTGGGTTTCCTGATACTTCCTGTGTGTCACAGTTGTCCCTTAAATAATAACCCTAGATTTCTATCTGGTCCTGTCCTTGAATTGTCCACTTGACTCTGGGCTCTTATGCTTTTTTGCCTCCTCTTCCTCAGTCAAGATTAATACTTTCACTATTCCTTAGGGGTTTCCCACGTGAGCCTAAAGCATCTCCAAACTTTTGATTTGCATTCTCTCAGGCAACATCTCAAAACTGCATGGAAAAGATCAAAATAAAATACACAAAGTCCCTTTTTTCCTAGAGGTTTAAAATTAATAATCTCCAGCCAAAAGGAAATATTTTCTACTTCTATATTAAAAGAGCTTCTCTCTTCTTGTTTTTGAGACAGGGTCTCACTCTGTAACTCAGGCTATAGTGTAGTGGCACAATCATAGCTCCTGGGCTCAAGCAATCCTCCCACCTCAGTCTCTTGAATAGCTGATACTATAGGTGTTCACCACCACACCCAGCTGTTTCTTTTTTCCAAAACTGATTTAGTTTATCTAAGTTGCTAGTTTTAGCTTATAACCTTGTGTAACACACACCTTTCCATTGTGTAGTGTGAACCAGACTACTTGTTCCTCAGTAAACACATTTTTCATTCCTTATACTTTTGTATAACTACTTGCATTGCTTGAAGTGCCTTTTTGTTTGCTTTTCCATTGAAAGCAGCTAAGATGTCAGCTCTTTTGTGAAGACTTTTTGATCCCCATGGGAATAACTTACTCTTCCTGTAATATTTTGTGCATATCCCTGTTGTTACTCTGATCCCATTGTCATAGCTTTTTGTTCACATATCTCCCCTTCTCAGAATAAGCGTTATGAGAGGAGGAACCACCTATATCTTATGCAGCTTTGTATCCTGTATTCTTAGCTTGGTGACTAATACATACATTGTTTGGTAAATTTTACTTAATGAATGAATAGAGAATCTCATTCTGTCTAAGCAACTTGTAGGATCACTGGCTGTGTTCAGGAGACATCATCTACTAAAGTACATGGTTTTGGAAAAGAGAGACTGTGGTCCCTTTAAAGACATGACAATGCCCAAGAATTCAAGCACTTCTACAAGGAGAGCTCCAGGAACCAATGGCCTGTTCCAGATTTAAAGGACTGTTTTAAAAAGTTTAACTTATTTCTTTTGGAGGTTGTTTCTTGAGTCTTGGTCTTATAGTTTTCCTTTTTTGTTGTTTTTTATTTTGATTTGGTTTGGTTTGGTTTGGTTTGGTTTGGTATGGTTTGGTTTTGAGACAGTGTCTTACTTACTTTGTCACCCAGGCTTGAGTGTAGGGGCACAATCATGGCTTACTACAGACTCAAATGCCTGGCCTCAAGCAATCCTCCCACCTCAGCCTCTTGAGTAGCTGGGACTACACGTGCAGGCCACCATGTGCAGCTAATTTTTTAAATTTTTTAAATTTTTTGTAGAGATGGAGTCTGACTGTGTTTCTAGTCAGGCTTTTCTCTTATTTTCATTGACTGTCTTTTTACTTCATACCCAACCTCCAAAACTTTTTTTTTTTTTTTCGAGACGGAGTTTCGCTCTTGTTACCCAGGCTGGAGTGCAATGGCGCGATCTCT